>LPNX010901011.1:0-17006 GCA_001517045.1 Pseudotsuga menziesii
CCTATCATGCATAATACATCAACTGAATACAAACAAATGCATAACAAAACAATATCATGAAATGACAATTGAATACTTATCTTTATTTGTTTCGTAGGTAGACTCCTTATTGATCCTTCAGCTTCATCGTCTTCTTCATTCATAATAGCATTGTTTCTTATCCAAATGCTAGGATGGATAAGAGGTTCTTCAAGAGTTGATTCCTTTGTATTCCTCATCGCTTGAGGGATATTCTTTGGATGGTGAGAGCTTGATCTTCAGTTGCTCCCATCTTCTCTTCTCTTCTTATGAGTCGAGCTTCTTCTTCTTCCTAGAGTCTGCTGAAAGTAATCACTTCCTTCTAGCACACATTCCTCATATGAATGGATTCATGATCCTGGGAGGCCATTCAAGATGGCTATCACCACTTCTACATTCTCCTCTTCTTCTTCTACTGCTTCAAGTTGTTATGCATTCTGGATCTTCACATTCTTCAACTTGTTTTCTCAAAGCCATCTTCTGATTTATGTTCTTCCCTTCAGATAGCTTGGTCACGGAATAAAACATATTTGGTGTCTTTAGGAAAGACATTTATGGTACAAGTTGATCCGTGATTGAACCAATGATGATCTTCTTGGCCTTGACCAAGTTCTTCTTGTGTAAGGCTTTGAGCCTCATCTCCCTCTGGAACTGGAATCTTTAAACTCATGTAGATGTCCAATCCATTTTATTCAGAGAGATCATATACTTCCATGCTTGGAAGTTGTTCAACTTCACCAAGCTTATCATCAAGCTGATGTGATAGATCACTTTTAAATGAGAACCTCAAATGAAAATAGAAAAAGATTAGATATTACCGATTTGAGGTGTCTGTCCTGGTTTCGGAGCTGGCTGATCTAGGGTTTGTCAGAGAAACCCTAATTTTAAAAACTTGGAATCTTTTAGATATTATTGGATAGAAAGATATATATCTTCAAATGGAGTTGTCCAATGTACTCCTTTTCTGAAAATAGTGGAGGGAAGCTCCCAGAACAGGAAGCCCTAGTTTTCCAATTTCTTCTGCAGAAATGCCTGTCACTGCTTCTGTGATATCTTCGAAATTACTACTCCTATGTATCTGAAATGTTGCATTGAGGTAACCTTGCATGACCCTGATCAAACACCATAGTTTTCATCAAGATTGATTTCTCCAATTGGGACTTATGATCCTTTTCCCAAGGTGACCTGTTACAAGACTGTTCAGAACAACAAATTTGTACGTACGGCCACGTGTCACCAGTTCATCTTCTGAGTCTGAACATCGGACCACAGAAATTAAATTTCGTACCCTTTCTGGAACATCTTCAGGAATTCCATTTGGACCTCTGTAGCTCAATATATTGCAATTCTCCCCAGGTGTCCTATTTGGGGATGAATTCTGGAAGAGGTTAGAACCCTAACTTGGAGGGATCATATCACACAGAATATAATGAATTTGAGGCTGAGTTTTGGAAATAGTGTAAATAAGGATTTTATCTTTGGTCTCGTCAAGTTTCATCTCCTGAACCTTCGCCAATATCAGGATATAGAAAATGTACCAAAACTTAGCAGTTTTAGTATTTAGGGTTTTTCTAGCTCGCGGTCAAACTAGGGTTTGACTTTCCTGGAGTTCCACCAAACCAAAAATCTTGATCTAGGTCTCTAAAATTCGGTGTTGATGAGGAGATAAATCCTATGTTGGGATCACTCAAAAATTTCTCTTCTGTAGAAATCCCTAATTTTTGAACCGAAAACTTAAAATGCTCAGAATCGAATTTCACTTCGACAGAAAGATGTGCCCTTCAATGGACAGTCAGCCTAGCATGATTTTGCTGATGGATTGTGGAGAGAGACCCAAAAAGTAAGAATCCCTAGCTTCTGTAGCTGCACAATGTCTTCTTCTCAGGTTAGCTCTGATTCCATGTTAGATTTTTATCATTCAAGCTAGCATTATGATCTTAGGATCTTTAATTGAGAGAATAACATGCACAACAATAAAACACAAGAGACAAGAGACATAAAGAATTTTCCTTGGGGAAACCATAAAAGAGAAAACCCCACAACTTCCTCAGAGATAGAATCAACACCAAAATAGAAAATCCTAAAACATAAAGATGATCTCCACAGCTTCTGTCTCTCTTTCTCCCACTGAGAGAGATTCTCCTCTCTCACTCATGCGCCCCAATGAGTGAGTGTGAGTGTTGTGTGTGTGTGATAAATAGAGAGGCTCACTCTCTATTTATTTTCTTTCATTCACTTGAAGTGCACTCCAACATGTCGGCCTCACTTAACAATTACTTACTAGAGTCGACATCTCTTGGAGTGTCTAATAACCCTAGTGCCCCATAACTTGTGGGGACTTTGCCCTCTGCTTAATAAGGAGGGTTAACCTTGACTTAGATGGTGGGGACTATTGCCCCGATTTACAATGACTCACCTAGGGTCGACTTCTCTAGGATAGTCTAATAACCCTAGGGCCCCATAACTGTGGGGACTTTAACCCTTGACAAATAGGAGGGTTATCCACAATGACTTGACATGACTTTTACATTATAGAAACTTATCGATTGGAACATTGGGGCATGAAATGACTCAAATACATCCCAGAATAAACATCGGGTTACAATACATAAGAAATACGGATGAATACATTCCGAAGTTACAAATACATCAACAATCTCTTCAAGATCTCTTCTTTCTAAGATTCTTAATGGATATCCTCTTACTTGAGAATTTCATCATAGGTTATGGTTGTTTCTTTTCTTTGAGGTGATTCTTCATATTTCGAAGTTATAAAATTATCCAAACTATCATCTTGATTAGCTATATCATCTTCATTTTCACAAACTCTTTTCTCAAATTCATTAAACTTTGACAAACATTGAATGAGTTGTTGGTCATTTTCAACACCAACATCTGCCTTGAAAACCAAAGCTTCAACTTCTTCATTTAGCCAATATACAATATTTTATTTTTCATATTCCACCTCATCTTTTCTGAGGTATTCATTGACCATAATATTCATTCTATCTACTTGTCTTATGATAATATAGAGTTTTGTATGAAAAATTGTATTTTGTCCTTGTATTCAAATGGTTTTTTCATCCCCGGATGTGGGTGTGTGTACAACTGATGACGGATGTCAAGGGAACGCGACAGAGGGAGGGTGTCAAACGCAGGAAGAAAGATCCCGGGAGGAGCAGGAAAGTGGTGAGATAGAAGGTACCACCCAGACCTCCCCCTAGGAATTGATTATGTCACAAGATTATAAAGGATCTTCCATGCATGGCTGCAATGCAATGATTCTGCACAACAAATCCGTTTGGCATATCACTAATGTTGTAACATCCCCTTTACTACTATGATTCCTCAACAATGAAAAGTACAAGGTAAATGTGAATGTGCAACTTTTTGATGAGATGTTCAAGGTCGGAAAAGCACTATAAGTAATATTATTTATTTTTGTAAGTTGTGAATTGATTTAGTAGACTTAGGATATTGAGGGTTTGACTCGATTAAACAAATGGAAATCTACTAGGGGTAAGAGTATGTGGTTGGAATCGATGAGTTGAAGACATATGTCATAGTGGTTCCATGGGCACTTGAAGATAAATGAGCCATAGAGTTTATTTAGTAACAAGTTTTTAAATGCCATTTTAAATGGTTTTAACCATAAATAAAATCTAGGTAGTGTTTTAAATAATAAGACTAAAGGTGATTAAATTCCTCAAAAGACAAATTATGTTAGTATTATGAGTATGTGGTCACTATTAAGGATTTGGCAATTAAAAAATCATTTTTATCAGGCTATCATCATTAAAAATGGCCATTATCTATATAATTTTATTATCTAAAGTATAAATAATTATATATATATGTATAAGGTGATAGAAAAGATATATAATTATATATTAAAAAAGTGTATAAAGTTTGTGAATATCCATTATACCAAAAGTCTTAGTATGAAATCAAATTAATAGTTAAACGAGCTTACGTATTAAATCCAAATGGTTTAAGGATGGAGTTATCATGACGCTTGCTTTATTTACTAAAATATGAGAATACCCTAATGTATGAGGAATAGTTTCATTCTTTTAAAAGGTATAAAGAAACAAATGTTTAACAGTATTAAAATGTTACTAAGAGTTGTTTAAGCACAAAAAACAGTTAAAGGAAGTTGATGGCGGTGATTCGGTTGGGATGAATGGGTTCGGTTAGTTGAAGAACATGAAATATTTTGGGGAAATTCGGGATGTGGAGCAAGGGGACTATTAAAATTACTCGAAGTTCTTTAAAGAGAGGAAGCTAAGAGGTAGTTTCTTCAATGAGCTAAGTTAAAGAATGAAAACGTGAATAATTTTCACACCCATATTTATCCTACCCAACTTGTGAAGAGAATGATCCTCGTGGAAATTAATAAAAAATTTATAATGTAAGAACTTGCGTTAACTCGAACTCCCTTAACAAGAAGATGTGCCTTAATGCAAGAGTAGGGGCTAGTGTAAAGAGTGTGATATTGGAGTTTATATTTTAATATACTCTTTTACTTAAAATATAAAGATGCTAAGAGGTGAATACTCTAATATCTAATCATTTGTACATCAAAGGCTTGTTAGGATAATCAAGAGATGAGATCTCTATTCTTTTATTTATTAAATTTGATCTCTAATGGTTCAAAAAAAATTTAAGAGTCCAGAATTTATTTGAGTTAGCAAATGCATCTCTTATAATTTTAGGATCTTAAGGAATTAAAGCGATAAGATGTTGTATTTGATTAGTCCATGACTTGAAGGGAAGCCTTCTGATAAGGCTATAGAGAGTCTTGAAACAAAAAAATGGATTCTAAAAATGAGTCTTTAAAACAAAAAGGAAAAGTAAATTGCAGCGGATATGTTGCATAATTGTAATGTTTTTAACTAGTTAAGATTAATAAAAATATTAACACATTTTTCTGGATGTAACCCCAAGGTTGGGGTGAACCTCATACTTTGGTGTCTCTCTTATGTGTGCATAAGCCCCATTGATTATGATGTTACTCGGATCTTTTATTTTGTATATTTGGCATAAGACTCCACTGCACATGAGAATGATGAAATGTTTGATATTTTGGGGGTAATCCAATTACATATGTTTTATGTATATGATTTCGTGTGTTGGGAATGGACTGTGAAGCACATAATTGATGATATGTTTGTGTTGAGTGAAATATCTCATACAAATGATTATTTGATGTTTTTTGTTGTGCTAGAATATCTCGAGCACGAGTATTTGATGATTTGTATTGAGCGAGAAGCTCTTAAGCAATTGAGTAGTTTATGTTTTCTGTTGAGAAAGAAAGCTCTAGAACACATGAGTATTTAATGTTTCGGTTGATCAAGAGGATCTCGAGAGCATGAGTATTTTAAATGTTTTTGTTGAGAGAGAGGCTCTTGAGCACATGAGTTATGAAACCTTTGTGTTGAAAAGGAAGCTATGAAGCACATGAAAATATAACAATTGGAAGTGTTGGGAATAAATCCTCGAGCATTCCATGTTGATGTTGATATTAAGCTATGAAACATCAAATCCTTGACCATTGTATCCCTAGGTGTATCCTACAAATACATCCTAGAATTAGTGTTGAACGAGGAGCTCCGTAATTGCACTAAGTTTGTAACTCCCTAGTTTTTTTTAGTCTTGAGTATCGCCTCTGGATAGACACTAGGATTTATTGAAAAATATTAATGTGTTGAGTGAAAATGACTCTCATAAAACATTGATTGCATCTTACTTATTTTTAAGTGCTTAAATAAAATTTCAAATTTCTGTATCTCATCAAGTACTCAAGGACTAACATGTTAAACGAGCTAGTTCATCATGCAAAGAAGTTTAGTGTTTCCTAACCTAGTTGACCAAACCCCTACCTGAAGGCCTTGATAAAGAAGTGACTATAAGATAAAACAAAAGTTTCATGTGATTAGGGATCATGCTATATGATACCTAAAGTAGAAATGTTAACAAAGAGATATATAAAGATATATTTTTTACATAATACGTATAAAAGAGTAAGTACAAGTAATAATACTAGTAACTATGAATAATAATGAAAGGATGTATATAGTATTATTGTTACTAATGTTAATTAAATATTAAATACCTACAAGAGTTAAACTAGGAACTAGTCAAAAGTTCCTAAGTTAAATTTAAAATATTAAAATTACCTAAATTAAGTAAAAAATGTTATTTGAAGAAAAAAAATGATTCTTGATTTAACTTCCACTTTTCCTGAAAAGTATGTCTATAAATACCCAAGCCAAAGAGAGGCTTGGGGATCTTTTGATTATTGCATGATTTTACCTGATTATTCTCAAGAGAGTTCTTGGAGAGGAAAAAAAAACTGATACAAAACCTGTTATCCCACATAGGTAAGCCTTAGATTAGGATCTCTAAGCTACTTGCATGTTGGAACCAGCTCAAGGGGATTCGGATTGAAACCACGAATAGTTCCGGGTCATTGTTGGGTGGAACACGGTATTTCTGAAGTTATTCGGTTATCTGAATAGAGGTCAGAACTATCTATTTCATTGTTAATGTTGTTTGTTTGAGTGTGTAGGCTTTCCAACCACTAAAATAGCTCCAACTTGCAGGTATGAGTTTTCTTGATCTTCCTTATACATTACATAGGTTTTCTTATTAAATGAAGGGATTAAATTATGGAAGGATAAATAGTATCTTTCTGCTATAGATAGGTTATTTTGCTTATGTAAACATGCTTTTATAAGTTAGGTAAATATATTCTTTATTCCTGTTTGTAATGATAATGATGTCACCTATAGTTTTATCACTTTTCAAAACCATAGGATAATTTGGTCTCTGATTATTTCTGCATCATTCTGTCATCGTTTACATGTTAATTTCGGTCTTCTCCAAAGAGCTTATTTGTTCTAACAGAGTTCAAATTATTTTAAGTTAGATAGATTTCCTAGTTGTTTTTCAAAACTTATATACAAGAGTAAAAACAAAGTTTATAGGTACCTAAAACACATTAAAATTAACTATTAAACTCTAAACCAAACAACCTTTAAAATGCATATAAACTAAATTATCACCATTAAAATCCAACCCTACATCTTCTCTGCTGGGAAATTACATATTTTCAGGAGGCTCATTATTTTAAACCTCGAAACTATTCTATATAGCTGTAGCATAATTGAGATAAACAGAGGTAACATATTTAAAACCTAAACATACCAAATTGTAATGTCCCTCTTATACCTTGAAGCCAATGTGTGTGGAAAAGGGGAAAATTATTCTTTTATTTCAGAGCTACTACAAAATGAGTCAATCTCGTTAGCGACAGATTTACATGGCACCCCATATAAACATGTCCCACCATAAATTCGAAAATGTCAAAACCACTTGTATTGTAAACACGTTCATTCGACAATTTTTCTTTAATGTAAACTTTAATGTAAACTCCCGAAGGTATTATTCATAACCACAAGTATTGCATCATCATAGTGACCTGAAAATGACTTAGTATGCATACAATGAAACATTATGATAACAATAACATTCTTCGACCCTTTTTCCTTTACGGTACTACAATCCATTTGCCCAGCATGATCATATGTACATAAATAACATGAAGGAAAACAAAACATTTAGACACAAGGCACAGAGATGGCAACAAAACATCATGAGGCGAAAACATGGAAGAGACACGGGGGTACGTGGTTCACCTCGTCCACAAGGCTACGTCCACCAAAAGTTAGGCATCCCTCTTTATTCATAAAATAAATCACCGATCAAGGTGTACAATCTACATCATAAGTGATGTCTCATCATCTCTTCATACAAAAAAAGGAAACCTCATCCTGAGGCCCACATAATAAAACATCTTTTGATAAGCTCCTAGAGTAGGCATGGCCTCCATTCTACAGTTTATTAAGGCAACAATTAATTAGATATCTATACCAACACATAAGTCTTTGCTACTGTGAGGATACGACCTGAGGTAAATAGTTCAAGTCTCCCCGAAAAAATGTTCTGAACATTCGGAGGCCATAAATTCCTTTGCAATGATTTCCAGAACAAAGTATATTCCTCATCTGTCTTTGAGGAATACAAGTTTCAACCTTAAATTCTTTTATCAAACCAAACCAATATATTGTACTATAGATCCAACAGTATATCTAAGCTCTTTTATCAATCAATACCTTTATACTATAAATCCAATAGTATATCTCAGTTCCTTTATCGATCAATACATGTAGGCTATAAATCCAATAGTATATCTAAGTTCTTTAATCCAAAAATTCCTTTGCAACAATTTCCAGAACAAGGTATATTCCTCATTTGTCTTTCAGCAATACAATTTTCATCCTTAAGTTCTTTTATCAAACCAATGGCAACCTAAATAAAAACCATGTGATGGAGTAGCGATCTCATCTTTGGCATATACACTCAATGCAACAAACGACTTACAAGATAGGAATTCTATATATATACTGAATTTCCCATTCAGCATATAAAAACATATGCAGTAAACATCATATAATGATGGCATATTTGTATGCAACAATTTCACATGCAGCGACTTATCATAAAGAAAAAACATATGCAATAACATCATAGTATGCAATGATTTCACATTCAACGATTTCTCATTAAGAAAAACATATGCAGCAACATCATATAATGATGGCATAATTGTGTGCAGTCATCTCACATTTAACGTTTTCTCATAAAGAAAAATATATGCAGCAACATCATAGTATGCAGTGATTTCTCATTAAGAAAAAAATATGCAGCAACATCATAGTATGCAGCAATTTCACATTCAATGATTTCTCATATATATAAAAGCATGCACATGATCGTGGTACTCTTCTCTAATATGCGGATCTATTAAACAAAAGCAAAGAAATGATGATACATTTCAGTGTATGGATCTATGCCAAACGTAGACAACGCTCGTGGTGTTCCATTATGCAGATCTATTATAAAAACATGCAGACAATCAAAGTGACGATCTATTCATATCTATATAAATAAAATGCATGGAAAGTACAAACCTTCCCACCCCGGTCCTTCTATCTATGAAAATATACATTTCGGTCTTATGGTCCAGCACAGGCTGAGTCAGGTTTATTTATATACACAATCATAACTATGAAATATACATTTCAGTTTTATGGTTCTGCACCGGCTGAGTCAAGTTCATTTATATACATAATCATAATTATGAAATAAAATGCATGGGAGGATCTTCCTCCCATTATCAAAGACCATTCCAACAAACACCACAAAGGTCAGTCATATCAAAAAGCAGTCAAGAGAAACAACATGCTTGCAGGTATCTAGACCAGTAATAAATCAAGCATATATAGAGGATGCATGTAGAAACCCAGATCTGTTCTTCTAAAATAAAAAGCATGCACATGATATTAGTAACAATCCAAATTTAGATGCCTGAGGGTTGGTACGCTATTCAAAACACAGTGTAATACAATAGATCTCGATGAAGGATAAATGTAAAGGTAAATCAAGATCGTAGCTCACACTACTCCCCATGATTCCAAATCATTACCCAATGCGGCAATGGAATCATTCTATGTTCAAACGAATGGCATCTAGGTGTACTCTAGATATTCCATGAATATACTAAAAACCTGGAAATGATAATTCCCCAAAATGCAAAACACACCGATTTCATCCCACGAGGAGGAATACACAACGATCTTATGGCAATATGTGGGGTTCTCACAAATTAAACAATCTGGTGCTATAATTAAAATATATTTTGAGTTAAATCAGAACTTAAACAAGAACATTACCATCAACTCATGTGCCGAGACGGGTCACTTAACGCACCAGCTCACAACAGACAAGGTGCAGAAGAAACCCTCGAATGTCCTTTGTTCAGAAAACCTTTGTTCTTCCGTCCCTTACAAAACATCCCGATCTTCCTAAGGCACGACCCTTCCTTTTCAATTCTCCCCTCTTTAAAGCCTGGGGAAGGCCGACTTCATGGCTGTGGTTTCCCGTTTTTTTTGCTGGGATTTCCCATTAAAACACTGCTGTTTCTATTTACCAAAAAAAATATGCCAAGCCTCGGGGAAAGAATATGGAGTAAGACCGGCATAAAATATTCAAGGCAAGATCTCTAAAAAGTCGGTCTATTACCTACATATTCTCTTCTCATAAATGAGAGAGGTTAGTCTAGTTAAATTTTACAATGGAAACAGAATCCCCTTCATTATGAAAATTGCATCCTTTCCTTAGCCCATACATTACCTTTTCAACTTTTAGCTTTGATATATATATATATATATATATATATATATATATATATATCAGCACTATGCTTTAGGGTTATTTTAAAAAATCCTTTCACCCTTCTTGATATATATATATATTCATATATCCGCACTATGATCTAGGGTTACCTTATAAAAAGTGGTTATGTCTATAAGTTAATTGAGGCATAATATATGTTATTACAACATATTTAGCGCTATAAAAAGAGGGATATTACATCCTTTCCCCCTTAAAAATAACACCGTCCTTGGTGTTCTTCAAAACTTCTTTCTTCTCTCCAGTTGTCTTTTCCTATTTCCTTCTTTTTCCTTTAGATCCCCTGAGAACTTCTGCATCTCCTCGAGTCATTATCGTTCAATTCCTGCAGTTTTCCTGCAACAAGGTTCGAGTCTAGCCCAAAATTTTATTCAAAAATTCATGTCAAAAACTGTAATTCAAATTAAACGAAAGCCATAGATCCCTTTGCATTGTAATAATCTACAAATTTCTAGTTTTCATTTTATTCATAATGCAATTTATCCATCAATAAAACATAATTACTACCCTTTGGGTGTTGGCTGTTATCTCCAACCCTTGGATAGTTATGTCATCCTTGTCTTGAGGAAATCCTTTCTTCACATTAAGCATGTGACAGCCTAATTACTTGAAAATTAGTTAACATGTTTTATGTTCGTTATTTTTTCTGAACTCCCTTGAGTTCCTTTTCCATTTTAGTGTGGACTTATGACAATTTTTGAGGTTACTCTCCCTTTTAACCACTAGTTAAAAGTTTTCTCCTCAGTGACATCAAACAGCGTCCTGTCTTTCCAGATGTCCAAATTTTTCCTAGGTCTTTTGCCACACCATATTCCTAACACCATTGTGCTCACTCGACAATCGCTTGCCTAACACCATTGTGCTTCTGCAGCATATATGCCTAACACCAGCGTGCTCATGCGGCAATCACTTGCGTAACACCACAGTGCTCCCACAGCATCTAAAAATTTTCCTAGTTCGCATTAGTATACACTTTATCCTTAATTAATGCATGACACACTCCTTGGTGCTTGCATGAATTTACTTTCATTGTCCCAATTCGCGAATCGGCTACATGGTCAGTCAAAGCATTCATTGATATCCTAGAATTTCAATAATCAATTATCAGAGTTTTCATAATTTGCATTGATTTTAATCATCATTCATGCGTTATATAACCTTGTCAATGGTCTAGAAAAATTACTTCTTACTATTTCTGAGTAATTTAGCGCAACTTACATACACAAACAGATTTATATACCATAATGTATGTTGATTGTAGCAATGGTCATGACCTCGGTGAAGCCTGCGATTGTCAGCATGTAAACAACAACATCCTCAGTTAGTCCTTGGTTGTAAAACTCAATATTCGACAATAATATTAAGTAAAAACATCACCCATACTTGACCTCATTATTTACGAAAGAAAATATTTTTCTAATAGTCGACTCCAACTGATAGTGTTCCTGGCATATCCTGCCATGTTAGCATATAACCTTATACAACATTTATCATCTCAACTTATTTTCAATGTCAATATCTTTAGATAATCAATATCCATATAAGCTCTTTAAAAATGCCAATATCAATATGACCCAAGCAACAATAATGCTATTAAATTCTCATTGGCTTTAATCACAACAACATCCTTCAATCTAGGGTTCTTATTAAACTCTACCAATAACTTATGATATCAACCAGTATCCATTCCAACAATTAGTCTATTTCTCTACTAGATCAATACCCAAAATGAAAATACCCTTCGTGAGCTAATCAAAACATAAGATAGTTTAAAAACTCTAATCCAAGCACAAGGTACCCATTCTAGAACATTCACCAATAAGATCACGATGATAATAAATGCATTAATTTAACAATTATGAAGCTGGTACTTGTAATTATACAAGACTTTTCAGCATGTATAACATCATTCACCAATATCCAAGAATAGCCCTAGCGAGATCAACAAAGGATCAAGAAGTAAATTCACCAACCTATCTCTTTAAGGATTTCAATGCCCAACCCAGCACTATTATGAACATAAAAAGATAGGGTTTGACTTGTATTCACTTTAGTGAAGAAACATTAGGTTTTAAAACTTCAATACCTTTATTAATGGATTTATAACCACAACATCATGATCAACTTTCAATTCTTCATTTTGCTACCATGTCAAGAATTGTGTCAAACCTTCTTTTAGCATTAAATCAGATCCTTAGTATTCGGGTCGCAAGAGAGATGAACAAGTGCCGAAGGAAAATTCACCAATAATCAGATTTCAATTATTATAATTTCAGCAAACAAATTTAGAATTGATGCCCATGTAATTGATTTAATTTGGAAGCCCAATAAAGATTTAAATATAAATATTCAACCAAAAGGTCAATGTCTTACATATATCAGCAGCAATCCAAAATAATCAACGTTTTACTGTCAATGTTATCAACCAAATCTTCAATAGTCAATGAACTCAGATCTGAAGCAAATGGTTCCAATGTTAATTGCAAAGTTGTTGGAGGATTGACGGTATTTTATTTCGAGCTTTTCATACTCAATGATTTAGCGCAATCTGTTCGTTTCTAGTTTACATGAAATACGCAAGAGGTGTTCATTTTGAATACTGCTAACAATTCAAATATTATTAACAATTAATCATCTGTGTTTGGATTGTGACCAGGGAATGGACATTGCAATTCTCCACTATACCTCCCGAAAACAAATTTGGATATCCTTCCTTTAGGATTAATTATAGGTTTAGAATACTATTTCCCACTTTCATGAACCTTTTTAAAGCTTACACACATGTTTCCAAAAACTAGTAATGTTTTCAACATGATGGAGTATAATAAGCCTTTGGTATGTGATACTACTTATACGCTAGTACCTAAATTTTAAGGTGTTAACCTAACTCACCTTAAAACACCACATTATAAAAGAGTTATATTCCCAATCCTTTAAGTTTTAGTGTTAGATGAGGCACATGTATTTTCTCGTATCACTTGAAATAACCCAATACCCTAAGGGGTATTTATTAGGCTGAGTTCTCCACTCTACTTACACTTGTTATAATTTAGGTTCAGAAGGAGCCTTTAAATTTTTAGTCTTTCATTTTTGGTATAAAATTGTGTGTGTGTAAATTCAACAATACAGTGGGCAATTGGTTCCAACCAATTATTATGATAGGCTTAACATGCTTATGTCTGCAGTATTTATACCTGTGACGAGTGTTCTTTAAACCGTTCTAAAAATTGGAACTTCTATACTACTCATTGCTTAGGGTTTTTTGTTCTTTTTACAAACAGTTACAGCATCAATACACTTCGAAATAAGCACATAGCTTCGTACAACCCTCTAACATTTTTTTACCAGCATCCTATGCCTTTTCTTATCTAGGGCACCCATAGTTGGTGTCCTATTAGTACGAGTATAACCAGGCCATAAATATTGTAGATATTGTTACACACAATTCTAAGACCATATTTCTTTTTGTATGTGTAAACACAAATCTTAAAACAAGATGAAAGAGATACTCACAACTTTGTCATACCTTTTTCACCATGATTTTTTTCTTTTGTTTCCCTTGTTACCTCTTTCAAACTTTGGAGGCCCACTCAGATGACTTATTCCCCGCGTTCCTCATTGTCATGCATTCACAACCAAAACATTTGCTCAGTTAGAACTATACATCTTACTGCTACATGTTGGACCCAAATAGGTCAAAGTGTTGTCAACCTAGCTCTGATACCATATGTAATGTCCCTCTTATACCTTGAAGCCAATATGTGCGGAAAAGGGGAAAATTATTCTTTTATTTCAGAGCTACTACAGCATGAGTCAATCCCGTTAGCGACAGATTTACATGGCACCCCATATAAACATGTCCCACCATAAATTCGGAAATGTCAAAACCACTTGTATTGTAAACACGTTCATTTGACAATTTTTATTTAATGTAAACTTTAATGTAAACTCCTGAAGGTATTATTCATAACCACAAGCATTACATCATCATAGTGACCTGAAAATGACTTAGTATGCATACAATGAAACATTATGATAACAATAACATTCTTCGACCCTTTTTCCTTTACGGTACTACAATCCATTTGCCCAACATGATCATATGTACATAAATAACATGAAGGAAAAAATCACACAAGGCACAGAGATGGCAACAAAAAATCATGAGGTGAAAACATGGAAGAGACACGGGGGTACGTGGTTCACCTCATCCACAAGGCTACGTCCACCAAAAGTTAGGAGTCCCTCTTTATTCATAAAATAAATCACCGATCAAGGTGTACAATCTACATCATAAGTGATGTGTCATCAGCTCCTCATACAAAAATAGGAAACCTCATCCTGAGGCCCACATAATAAAACATCTTTAGATAAGCTCCTAGAGTAGGCATGGCCTCCATTCTATAGTTTATTAAGGCAACAATTAATTAGATATCTATACCAACACATAAGTCTTCTCTACTGTGAGGATATGACCTGAGGTAAATAGTTCAAGTCTCCTTGAAAAAATGTTCCGAACATTCGGAGGCCATAAATTCCTTTGCAATGATTTCCAAAACAAAGTATATTCCTCATCTGTCTTTGAGGAATACAAGTTTCAACGTTAAATTATTTTATCAAACCAAACCAATATATTGTACTATAGATCCAATAGTATATCTAAGCTCTTTTATCAATCAATACCTTTATACTATAAATCCAATAGTATATCTCAGTTCTTTTATTGATCAATACATGTAGGCTATAAATCCAATAGTATATCTAAGTTCTTTAATCCAAAAATTCCTTTGCAACGATTTCTAGAACAAGGTATATTCCTCATCTGTCTTTCAGGAATACAATTTTCATCCTTAAGTTATTTTATCAAACCAATGGTAACCTAAATAAAAACCATGTGATGGAGTAGCGATCTCATCTTTGGCATATACACTCAATGCAACAAACGACTTACAAGATAGGCATTCTGTATATATACTGAATTTCCCATTCAGCATATAAAAACATATGCAGTAAACATCATATAATGATGGCATATTTGTATGCAGCAATTTCACATGCAGCGATTTATCATAAAGAAAAAACATATGCAGTAACATCATAGTATGTAACGATTTCACATTCAATGATTTCTCATTAAAAAAAACATATGCAGCAACATAATAGTATGCAGCGATTTCACATTCAACGATTTCTCATATATATAAAAGCATGCACATGATCCTGGTACTCTTCTCTAATATGCGGATCTATTAAACAAAAGCAAAGAAATGATGATACATTTCAGTGTATGGATCTATGCCAAACGTAGACAACACTGGTGGCGTTCCATTATGCGGATCTATTATAAAAACATGCAGACAATCAGAGTAACGATCTATTCATATCTATATAAATAAAACACATGGAAAGTACAAACCTTCCCACCCCGGTCCTTCTATCTATGAAAATATACATTTCGGTCTTATGGTCCAGCACAGGCCGAGTCAGGTTTATTTATATACACAATCATAACTATGAAATATACATTTCAGTTTTATGGTTCTGCACCGGTTGAGTCAAGTTCATTTATACACATAATCATAATTATGAAATAAAATGCATGGGAGGATCTTCCTCCCATTATCAAAGACCATTCCAAAAAACACCACAAAGGTCAGTCATATCAAAAAGCAGTCAAGAGAAACAACATGCTTGCAGGTATCTAGACCAGTAATAAATCAAGCATATACAGAGGATGCATGTAAAAACCCAGAGCTGTTCTTCTAAAATAAAAAGCATGCATAGGATATTAGTAACAATCCAAATGCAGACACCTGAGGGTTGGTACGCTATTCAAAACACAGTGTAATACAATAGATCTCGGTGAAGGATAAATGTAAAGTTAAATCAAGATCGTAGCTCACACTACTCCCCGTGATTCCAAATCATTACCCAATGCGGCAATGGAATCATTCTATGTTCAAACGAATGGCATCTAGGTGTACTCTATATATTCCATGAATATAATGAAAACCTAGAAATGATAATTCCCCAAAATGCAAAACACACTGATTTCATCCCACTAGGAGGAATACACAATGATTTTATGGAAATATGTGGGGTTCTCACAAATTAAACAATCTGGTGCTATAATTAAAATATATTTTGAGTTAAATCAGAACTTAAACAAGAACATTACCATCAACTCATGTGCCGAGACAGGTCACTTAACGCACCAGTTCACAGCAGACGAGGTGCAGAAGAAACCCTCGAATGTCCTCTATTCAGAAAAGCTTTGTTCTTCCATCCCTTGCAAAACATCTCGATCTTCCTAAGGCATGCCCCTTCCTTTTCAATTCTCCCCTCTTTAAAGCTTGGGGCAGGCTCACTTCATGGATGGGGTTTCTCGTTTTTTTTTGCTGGGATTTCCCATTAAAACACTGTTGTTTCTATTTACCAAAAAAAATATGCCAAGCCTCGAGGAAAGAATCTGGAGTAAGATCGACATAAAATATTCAAGGCAAGATCTCTAAAAAGTCGGTCTATTACCTACATATTCTCTTCTCATAAATGAGAGAGGTTAGTCTAGTTAAATTTTACAATGGAAACATAATCCCCTTCATTATGAAAATCGCATCCCTTCCTTAACCCATACATTACCTTTTCAACTTTTAGCTTTGATAATATATATA
>LPNX010901011.1:24507-40476 GCA_001517045.1 Pseudotsuga menziesii
TTTTGAACGGTAGATGTTATCACTTCTATAGAATGTTCCATACACACCATAAACTTCTATTTGATAAAAATAAGGAGATGAAACAACTATACAACCTTTCTATAATTCTAATTTAAAATTTAAATTGTAATTTAAAATACACCTATACAATGTAAAATTGTAATTTAAATTTGAAATTGTGATGTAATTGATTTTTAAATTTTGATTTTCCAATAGTAATGTAATTGAATTTTAAATTTTGAATTTAAAAATGTAATGTAATAGTAATTGAACTTTTAAACTATAAAAGAAGATTGAATTCTAAATTGAAATTATATATTAAATTTGAATTTTTAATTTGAAATTTTAAATTGCAACGGAATTGCAATGTGTAAATTGTAATTGAATTGTGATGTGTAGACTGTAATGTAATTGAAATTAAAATTTTAAATTGTATTGTAATTGAGTTTTGAATTTTGAATTTGCAATTGCAATGTAATTGAAATTGGAATTTTAAACTGTAACTACACATTGAAATTTCAATTTAAATTACACATTAAATTTGAAATTTGAAATTGTAATTGAATTGCAATGTGTAACTGTATTTGAATTATAATGTGTAGACTATAATGTAATTTAAATTTAAATTTTAAATTGTAATGTAATTGTATTTTAAATATTTAATTTGTAATTAGAATGTACTTGAAATTGAACATTTATATTTTAATCATTGTACATTAAATTTGCAATTCAACTCACTAAACATTTAAATAATCGTAATAAGTATATATCGATGTAATATAAAAGGTGATACATTTCAAACTGTAACAAAATACACATGGAGGTCAATATGATAAACTATATTTTAAAACAATCCATAGATTTCAAATAATAAAAGTCCATATACGTACATATATAACAAAGTTTCCAAAACATGAAAATGTATACATCATTAAGTCAATGGTTACCACCACCGCCAAGCCCCATGAGGATTCACCCTGATAACGAAAATACCCAGAAATAAACTCACACCAAAAAAAAACATAGTCACTCAATTATATACAAACAACATGTGACATGGAGAGCTCCATACTAAAATACAATACCAAATAACGAAATCTTATCTCTCAAAAAGACGCAACGGAATCACGGGAGGTTCACTCAGTAAACCTAGTACATAACATGACCATTCATAGGATATTAAAGAATATCCCTAATTTCACTAAGTATTGGATAATTCCTGCTAAATTTGTATCGTTGAAACCCCCTCGCAATACACCTTTCCAATTAACAAAACTCCTAATTTCATGAGATATTGTAGGTATCCAATTTTATCAACCCATTTTTAATACCCCCTTTATATCATATGATCAAGTTTTAACTAACATGAGACCTAACACATCTTAGTATAAGAAAACAAGATATTAAATCAAATAAGAATATTTTGCTAATAATGATCCTATCGGATTGCTGGGGTGACTAATCAATTTTGTAGCATTGGATAGTGGAAGACACATCAAAATAGAAACATGGAAGGAAAAATGCATAAAATCCAACTCAATAAAGAGATCAATGTAATGAAGAATGTAAAATATTGACAGTGCAATAGTTAGTGCAATGCTTAGAAAATATGAGAATTACAGATGTTTCACAACATAACATGCTAATCTACCAATTTTATATCATGTAAATATAAGTATATCCATAGAGAGCTCATATTTTCAATAATATTAATAAATTAAACTCTATAAAAATTGCAAAATTGAAACCTTTTAATGGATGGACTTCCCTACATTTCATTGTATTTTATTTATTTAGACAAGATATGAATGAACGTTTGTTTTTTTATAAGAATAAACTACAACAAATAAATAGTATTGATTCATGGGGAAAATGTTTTAAGAAAATTTTAAACATGTTTAAAAAACTTGAAAGAATCCATTAACAAACAACTAAGTCTTAATGAAATATTTATGATGCATTGTGCTAACTTTCCTCTACCTTAATTGACCATCTTGTATACAATCACTTTTTACATTTAACTTTACTTAACATTACATAAGGCTCTATCTAACATAAATATTTTAAAAATAATATCATAAAACAAATATAAAAAACATTATATTTGACACACACACACACATATAACAAGCTAATATTTTTTTAAAATCAGTAATCGAGGCTCTAGTTGATGCCTATAATATGGGCCAGGGGACCATGGCTATTAACATTCTGAGCCAAAATATTTCATAGTTTTTCTTGTTCTCCAAGAATAGGTTGCTGAGAGGATTCGATGAGGAATCCGATAAGGCAAAACCTTGTGTGAGATATAGGAGGAATTGGTGGGAAGATAGGTCTTTGTGATTTGCATTTTATTCCTCATCCGACCCAAATAAAATAACCCCCAATATTTAAATTACTATTTCAAATTAAAAACCCCCATTGACCCCTTAATACGAGGAAATATATATTTTTAAGTTTTTAGGAGTATTGAAATCCCCAATATGAGTGGATGTGATATGATATTGCCTCTCTAGTGAACCCCCCATGGAAGGGATTCACAAAGCTCAACTGACGCGAGGAAATGCAGAATGCCAAGAGATCGACAAAACTCAACTGAAGCGACGAATTAAATGCAGAATGTCAAGAGATTCACAAAAATCAATGTTCATGTTCGATGATAATGATGGGATTCTACTTTCAACAGAGGGCTGGGATTGAGATGCGTTAAAAACCTACTTAATGAATCGAAGTTGGGTTATGGCTTGGTAATGTTAAAGATTACAAGAGAAGCAAAGAAAGGACGCGAAACAATGGGAATATTGGTTTCCTTTGGGAAATAGAATTACCTTCTCAATATTAAGAAATAATATTGATAATACTACATAACTACAAAACCATAGGTAAATACCATGGGTCATCAAATACTATGGGCCACTAATTCTACTTAATGTGACCAAATCAACTAGTTAACTAACTAACTAATTAATGTAGTATTCATAGTTGTCCATTGAGATTACAATTCTTAACGCACCCCCTTAATCTCAACTAGGAAAATACTTTTAGCACTATCAATGAAAAAATATGAATGTTGGTCTATGTCTCAGCTAGGCTTACTTTTTAGTCAAACGCTTTAGCTTCACTTTTTTCCTTCAAGTGTACTTGGACTTATTATTCTTTGTCTTATGGATCTTAATGCTAAGTATTTGTTATTATTCATCCCCTGGAACATAGTGCAAGTCTTATTCTTCTGTTTCAACGTGATTTTTTTGGTTGTCACCTTTACCCGCACATTGAAAAAAAAAAGAAAAAATATGAATATATTTTAGATTTTATTGGAGAGCATTCACATCTTGGTGTTTGTCATCAATGTCATCTACTTCATCATTCTCATTGACTTCTTTCTTTATCTTTGGAACTCAGTCAAATCCTTAAATCAATCTAGATCTATACAATCTTCTTCAACTATGAAATTCCATGAATCTTGTAATTTTAACAAATTAATTACTTTAATTGCCCATACATCATAATCATATCCATCAAATGTTTTCTATAACCCTTTTGGTGTTACAAATTTATTACCTCTTCAATTTATTCTGGTAGTGCTTCTGGTAGGTACATCATCAAAAATCAATCTTCTTTTATTTTCTTCGATCTTCTACAATATTCTTGTCTTGATCACAACCTTTGTATCTATGTGTCTGTGTTATTTACACTTTGTGAAAAGGATTACCCAAGGCAATATGGAATTGATCAAGCCATGGGCTCTGATACGGCATTAAAGATTACAAGAGAAGTAGAGAAAGGACTGGAAACCAATGGGCATATTGGTTTCCTCTGGGAAATAGAATTACCTTCTCAATATTGATTAACCGTATTTATAAGACTACATAACATTAAATACATGTAGGTAAATACCAAGTTTCATCAAATACTATGGGCCACTAATTCTGTTTAAGGTGACCAACTCAACTAGTCAACTATTTAACTAATTAATGCAATATTGATAGTGGTCCGTTTAGATTAGAATTATTAACATGTAAAACTGTTCATTCCATGATATTTGTTCAAATATATTTGAACAAACTGTAAATCTCCATTTCACAAAGGAAATATTCAAACTATTATAAAATTCATATTTTTTTTCAACTTAAAACAATATTTGGATTTTTTTTTCAGCTTAAAACTAAAGCATATTTGGATTTTTTGAGTTTCAACTTAAAACCAAGTTCTCATTTCATTAACCAAAACATTAATAATTTATATTACACCATTTCGAGGGGGTGTAATAATTTTGGGCCATTTCTAGAACCTTTAAGGCCATTTCTCTTTCATTTGTTTTTGAAATCGTGACATGTTTCACATGTTCATCAACATCCATGAATACCTCTATATCTTTAACTATGCTCAAACTTTAATGAAGATATTTTGTTAATTACAAGGTTTTTTTAATTCCTTTTCAAATCTATCTTAAACGGTATCACTTTTATCTTATTAAGTGTCTTCAAATCCTATACATTCATAGTTGAACACATTATTAGCAAAAATATGGATCTCCTTAGTGTCCTCTTATTTTGTCACTTTTAAAATTTCCTTTATCACATCTACCCTACTATTCTATGGGAGTGGCACAAACCTCAACTTTATTATAAATGTTTCCACCCTCATAGTGCATCTACTTTTCATGAATATAACCATCAAATTCATGTGATCCACATAATATGCATCTTTCAAGTTTGTTTTCCTCTTCTATGGCCTTCAATCCCATGTTTGCTTCAATCATTTTCATCATTTCTATAACATTTAACACTACTATATATCTTGTTCATAAAATTCATCAACTTTTGCTTCAACATTGGCAACATCACTGTTTTTTATTCATTTGCACATAAGTATGTTTTCCAAATCCTCATAAAATTTCACTTCAAGTTTAACATTGAAGTTGTACTCTTCTTCACCTACTTTACCAACATAGTTATCTTCTTCATATGGAGCATTAATCTGGTTTCTTTCTTATTCACTTGCAACTTATACATGGCTCCAACCTTCTTCATTTTCAACTTATTTCTTAATTTCACTTTCATGTTCTGGAACATCAACAAGGATGCCTTCTACCTTCATTCTACATGCACAGTAAAAAATACCATGATTGTCAAACATATTAATTGTCTTGATGATTAATCTTTGCTAGATTTTTATCATTCAAGCTAGCATTATGATCTTAGGATCTTTAACTGAGAGAATAACATGCACAACAATAAAACACAAGAGACAAGAGACATAAAGAATTTTCCTCGGGGAAACCATAAAGGAGAAAACCATGCAACTTCCCGAGAGATAGAATTAGCACCAAAATAGAAAAGCCCAAAACATAAAGATGATCTCCACAGCTTCTGTCTCTCTTTCTCCCACTGAGAGAGATTATCCTCTCTCACTCATGCGCCCCAATGAGTGAGTGTGAGTGTTGTGTGTGTGTGATAAATAGAGAGGCTCACTCTTTATTTATATTCTTTTGTTCACTTGAAGTGCACTCCAACATGTAAATCTCACTTAATAATTAATTACTAGAGCCGACATCTCTTGGAGTGTCTAATAACCCTAGTGCCCCACAACTTGTGGGGACTTTTCCCTCTACTCAACAAGGAGGGTTAAAATTGACTTATATGGTGGGGACTATTGCCTCGATTTACAATGACTCACCTAGGGTCAAATTCTCTAGGATATTCTAATAAACCTAGGGCCCCATAACTGTGGGGACTTTAACCCTTGACAAATAGGAGGGTTACCCACAATGACTTGACATGACTTTTACTTTATAGAAACTTCCCGATTGGGACATCGGGGCATGACATGACTCAAATACATCCCGGAATAAACATCGGGTTACAATACATAAGAAATACAGATGAATACATTTTGAAGTTACAAATACATCAACACTCCCTCTTAACTCGGAAGGTATTCTCTTGACACAATTTATCAGCACAAGTCTTCTTCTCTGTATCATTTGAATCATAGTCAAGTTCTCGTCATATTCATTTTCAAGTCATCTTCATCTTCAAGTCATTATCATCTTCAAGTCATCTTCATATCCAAGTCATTATCATCTTCAGGTCATATTCATCTTCAAGTCATCTTCATCTATATCTGGATCATCACTCGATCTGGATTATCATCACTGGATCTGGATCATCATCACTGGATCATCATCAAGTATAGATCATCACTTGATCTGGATCATCACTACTAGATCATCAAGTCTAGATCATTACTTGATATGGATCATCACTGAAGCTGGATCACCATCACATCTGGATCGTCACTTGATCTGGATCGTCATCAAGTCTGGATCATCACATCTAGATCACTTGATCTGGATCATCATCAAGTCTGGATCGTCACTTGATCTGGATCGTCATCAAGTCTGGATCAACACATCTGGATCACTTGATCTGGATCATCATCATATGCTATCTCATAATGGTGCTATCTCGATTCTTCTCGTCACAGGCAGCTCTACAGAGTCATCCTGTAGGCCTACCCTTCATGTAGGTCTTCATTAGTGCTTATATATGACACTTAAGTCAGAATGGCCTACCCAGCTCTTACATCTGACCTCATCTTGTTAGAAAGGCATTCCCAGCACTCACATCTGACCTCATCTTGTCAGAAAGGCCCAGCACTCACATATGACCTCATCTTGTTAGAAAGGCTCAGCACTTATATCCGACCATGTGCAAGCACACCGCATCGAAAAGGCTCTGCACTTACATCCGACCTCATCCTGTTAGAAAGGCATAGCACTTACAATCGACCATGCTCAAAAGCACCGCATCGAAAGGGATCATCACTCACAATCTAACCATGCATGAAGCACCGCATCAGAAAGGGTGCTTCACTTACAATCCGACCATGTACGAAGCACCACATCGGAAAGGGCATGCACTCACATATGATCATGGAGGAATTAATCCTACCATCGCATCAGAATGGACCCCAGTCCCAGACTGAGCTACCTAGTAACTGACCAGGCACCTCCATTCCCAGAATGACAGTTTCCCTTACATCTAACCTACTTGTCAGAATGGCCAACACTCACATCTAACATGGGAGGAACCTAATCCTTTAGCCATGATAGAATGGTTCAACCCTTACATCTGATCAAGTGGGAACACATCCCTCTATCACATCAGAATGGCTTCTCATTACTAGACTGAGTTTTCCTCGTAACTGACCAGGTGCCTCCATTCCCAGAATGGAATTTGCCCTTACATCTGTCCTACTCGACAGAATGACCAGCACTCATATCTGACATGGAAGGAACCAATCCTCTCACCATGACAAAATGGCTCAGCCCTTACATCTAAACATGGAAGGAACCAATCCTCTCACCATGTCAGAATGGCTTAGCCCTTACATCTGACCATGGAAGGAACCAATCCTCTCACCATGTCAGAATGGCTATGGGTCTCATCACTTTGTTTTGGAGGAAACCTCAATATGGAGAACACCAAGCTTCTCCTTGAAGTACTCAAACTTCAGCCTAGCCAATGGCTTCATCAATACATCAGCTATCTATTCCTCCGTCACAACATACTGGAGCTTCATTGCTCCCCTGTGCACCATATCCACGATATAGTGATACTTGATATCGATATGCTTCGACTTGTCATGGAACACTGGATTCTCTGACAACTTCATGCAACTCTGGTTGTAACGAGTAGCATCCAACTGGAGATCAAATATATCAGATAGTAGCTTCCGCAGCCATACTTCCTCACAACTAGCTAAACAAGCTGCGACATACTCTGCTTTAGTTGTACTCAGTGCCACACAGGATTGCTTCATGCTAAACCAAGAGATCACACCTAATCCCATACTGAAGCAACACCTTGAAGTGCTCTTCCTATCGATGGCACTGCCTACTCAATCTGAATCAACATAACCCTCCAGGTTAATCTTCTGATTCACATCATACTTGAGCGCATAATCAACTGTACCCCTCAGGTACCTCAGAACATGCTTTGCAGCAATTAAGTGAACATTTCTTGGATCTGTCAAGAACTGGCTCAAGGTATTCATAGCAAAGCAAATGTCTGGTCTCGTGTTCGTCAAGTACATCAAGGAACCAATCATCTGACGATACATCATAGCATCAACCATCTCTGATGAATCAAAACTTAATAGCTTCAAGTTCGATGCCATAGGTGTGGTCATGCAGTCCATCATCCTGAACCTCTTTAGGATCTCTACTACATACTTCCTTTGTCCACACTTCCATGCCTAGAAAATAGTGCATCGACACATAATAGGAGCATCACTGGTCTTCTGCCTTCAACCTTGAAGCAAAGGTTGGAATCCACTTTAGTCTTAGTAAATCCTAGAGTCACCAGTAATCTATCCATCCTGTCGTACCATGTCGAACCTCAAGATCTTCTTTACTCCCTCTGAAGCAGAGCATCATACTCCCTCTGTCTTCTGTACTCTATGCACTGAAGCATTCTGTACTGGAGTGACAAGTAGCTTCCTATGCTACTAATATTCTATGTATCCATATAGTGTATAGACTTTCATCTTCAACCTTGTAGTAGAGGTTAAGATCTTCATCAAACTGGCTGCAAATGTCTCTTTGTAGTTTATTCCTTCTTTTCATGAGAAGCCTCGTGCTACGAATATTGCTTTGTACGATGTTTCCATCTACTGCATGATGGAACTACAAACTTCCCTTCACGTATCGATACTGTATCCTAGACATCATTCTTCTTGAACTGGTCTTCCCTTTCTTCTTGGTTACTTCTTCATAGCTGGAAGGTTCTGGATCAATGATGTTGCTCCATTTATCATATTATTCTTCATCTTGAACTGTCATCACTTGTTCTTCGGAACAAGTCTCATCCTTCTTTTGCTTGTAGGAGATTATGTATGCGATCTTTCCTACAAGTCAAATGCATTTGTATGGTTAGAATCATTTCATAAGAAATATTCATACTGGCAAATTCTTATGCATAAAAATATGATCATGCAACTACTTTAGCCAATACAACATCCATCCATATCTCACAGAAACTTTCTAGATGCCTTCCATCTCTACCACGACAACATTGAGATTGTGCACTAATCCAATATGTCAGCAAAGAGGTTTCATTCTAGATAAGTAGCAATGGAGAGTTGTATAGCACCATGAGCTACTTACCCATCACATGAATATTAGTAGTATGCTGTCGTTAATGCAAACATCCTATCATGCATAATAGATCAACTGAATACAAACAAATGCATAACAAAACAATATCATGAAATGACAATTGAATACTTATCTTTATTTGTTTTGTAGGTAGACTCCTTCTTGATCCTTCAACTTCATCATCTTCTTCATTCATAATAGCATCGTTTCTTATCCAAATGCTAGGATGGATAAGAGGTTCTTTAAGAGTTGAGTCCTTTGTATTCCTCATCGCTTAAGGGATCTTCTTTGGATGGTGAGAGCTTGATCTTCAGTTGCTCCCATCTTCTCTTCTCTTCTTATGAGTCGAGCTTCTTCTTCTTCCTAGAGTCTGCTGAAAGTAATCACTTCCTTCTAGCACACATTCCTCGCATGAATGGATTCATGATCCTGGGAGGCCATTCAAGATGGCTATCACCACTTATACATTCTCCTCTTCTTATTGTACTGCTTCAAGTTGTTATGCATTCTGGATCTTCACATTCTTCAACTTGTTTTCTCAAAGCCATATTTTGATTTATGTTCTTCCCTTCAGATAGCTTGGTCACGAAATCAAACATATTTGGTGTCTTTAGGAAAGACATTTATGGTAAAATTTGATCTGTGATTGAACCAATGATGACCTTCTTGGCCTTGACCAATTTCTTCTTGTGTAAGGCTTTGAGCCTCAACTCCCTTTGGAACTGGAATCTCTAAACTCATGTAGATGTCCAATCCATTTTATTCAGAGAGATCATATACTTCCATGCTTGGAAGTTGTTCAACTTAACCAATCTTATCATCAAGCTGATGTGATAGATCACTTTTAAATGAGAACCTCAAATGAAAATAGCAAAAGATTAGATATTACCGATTTGAGGTGTCCGTCCTGGTTCCAGAGCTGGCTGATCTAGGGTTTGTCAGAGAAACCATAATTTTCAAAACTTGGAATCTTTCAGATTTGATTGGATATAAAGATATATATCTTCAAATGGACTTGTCCAATGTACTCCTTTTCTGAAAATAGTGGAGGGAAGCTCCCGGAACAGGAAGCTTTAGTTTTCCAATTTCTTCTGCAAAAATGCCTGTCACTGCTTCTGTGATATCTTCAAAATTACTACTCCTCTGTATCTAAAAGTTTTCACTGAGGTAACCTTGCATGTCCCTGATCCAACACCATAGTTTTAATCAATATTTATTTCTCCAATTGGGACTTATGATCCTTTTCCCAAGGTGACCTGTTACAAGACTGTTCAGAACAACAAATTTGTACGTACGGCCACGTGTCACCAGTTCATCTTCTGAGTCTGAACGTCGGAGCATAGAAATAAAAGTCCGTTCCCTTTCTGTAACATCTTCAGGAATTCCATTTGGACCTCTGTAGCCCAATATATTGCAATTCTCCCCAGGTGTCCTGTTTAGAGATGAATTCTGGAAGAGGCTAGAACCCTAACGTGGAGGGATCATATCACACAAAATATAGTGAATATGAGGCTGAGTTTTGGATACAATATAAATAAGGACTTTATCTTCGGTCTCGTCAAGTTTCAGCTCCTTATCCTTCGCCAATATCAGGATATAGCAAATGTACCAAAACTTAGCAGTTTTAGTATTTAGGGTTTTTCTAGCTCGTGGTCAAACTAGGGTTTGAATTTCCTGGAGTTCCACCCAACCAAAAATATTGATCTAGGTCTCTAAAATTTGGTGTTGATGAGGAGAGAAATCCTATGCTGGGATCACTCAAAAATTCCTCTTCTGTAGAAAGCCCTAATTTCTGCACCGAAAACTTAAATTGCTGAGAATCAAATTTCACTTCGACAGAAAGATGCGCCCTTCAATGGAGAGACAGCCTAGCATGATTTTGCTGATGGATTGTGGAGAGAGACCCAAAAAGTAAGAAGCCGTAGCTTCTGTAGCTGCACAATGTATTCTTCTCAGGTTAGCTCTAATTCCATGTTAGATTTTTATCATTCAAGCTAGCATTATGATCTTAGGATCTTTAACTAAGAGAATAACATGCACAACAATAAAACACAAGAGACAAGAGACATAAAGAATTTTCCTTGGGGAAACCATAAAAGAGAAAACCCCACAACTTCCTTAAAGATAGAATCAACACCAAAATAGAAAATCCCAAAACATAAAGATGATCTCCACAGCTTTTGTCTCTCTTTCTCCCACTGAGAGAGATTCTCCTCTCTCACTCATGCGCCCCAATGAGTGAGTGTGAGTGTGATAAATAGAGAGGCTCACTCTCTATTTATATTATTTCGTTCACTTGAAGTGCACTCCAACATGTCGGCCTCACTTAACAATTACTTACTAGAGTCGACATCTCTTGGAGTGTCTAATAACCCTAGATCCCCATAACTTGTGGGGACTTTTCCCTCTGCTCAACAAGGAGGGTTAACCTTGACATAGATGGTGGGGACGATTGCCCCGATTTACAATGACTCACCTAGGGTCGACTTCTCTAGGATAGTCTAATAACCCTAGGGCCCCATAATTGTGGGGACTTTAACCCTTGACAAATAGGAGGGTTACCCACAATGACTTGACATGACTTTTACATTATAGAAACTTATGGATTGGAACATTGGGGCATGACATGACTCAAATACATCCCAGAATAAACATCGGGTTACAATACATAAGAAATACGGATGAATACATTCCGAAGTTACAAATACATCAACAATCTCTTCAAGATCTCTTCTTTCTAAAATTCTTAATGGATATCCTCTTACTTGAGAATTTCATCATAGGTTATGGTTGTTGCTTCTCCTCGAGGTGATTCTTCATATTTCGAAGTTATAAAATTATCCAATCTATCATCTTGATTAGCTATATCATCTTCATTTTCACAAACTCTTTTCTCAAATTCATTAAACTTTGACAAACATTGAATGAGTTGTTGGTCATTTTCAACACCAACATCTGCCTTGAAAACCAAAGCTTCAACTTCTTCATTTAGCCAATATACAATATTTTATTTTTCATATTCCACCTCATCTTTTCTGAGGTATTCATTGACCATAATATTCATTCTATCTACTTGTCTTATGATAATATAGAGTTTTGTATGAAAAATTGTATTTTGTCCTTGTATTCAAATGGTTTTTTCATCCCCGGATGTGGGTGTGTGTACAACTGATGACAGATGTCAAGGGAACACGACAGAGGGAGGGTGTCAAATGCAGGAAGAAAGATCCCGGGAGGAGCAGGAAAGTGGCGAGATAGAAGGTACCACCCATACCTCCCCCTAGGAATTGATTATGTCACAAGATTATAAAGGATCTTCCATGCATGGCTGCAATGCAATGATTCTACACAACAAATCCGTTTGGCATATCACTAATGTTGTAACATCCCCTTTACTACTATGATTCCTCAACAATGAAAAGTACAAGGTAAATGTGAATGTGCAAATTTTCGATGAGATGTTCAAGGTCAGAAAAGCACTATAAGTAATATTATTTATTTTTGTAAGTTGTGAATTGATTTAGTAGACTTAGGATATTGAGGGTTTGACTCGATTAAACAAATGGAAATCTACTAGGGGTAAGAGTATGTGGCTGGAATCAATGAGTTGAAGACATATGTCATAGTGGTTCCATGGGCACTTGAAGATAAATGAACCATAGAGTTTATTTAGTAACAAGTTTTTAAATGCCATTTTAAATGGTTTTAACCATAAATAAAATCTAGGTAGTGTTTTAAATAATAAGACTGAAGGTGATTAAATTCCTCAAAAGACAAATTATGTTAGTATTATGAGTATGTGGTCACTATTAAGGATTTGGTCATTAAAAAATCATTTTTATCAGGCTATCATCATTAAAAATGGCCATTATCTATTTAATTTTATTATCTACAGTATATATATATAAGGTGATACAAAAGATATATAATTATATATTAAAGAAGTGTATAGAGTTTGTGAATATCCATTATACCAAAAGTCTTAGTATGAAATCAAATTAATAATTAAATGAAGCTTACGTATTAAATCCAAATGGTTTAAGGATGGAGTTATCATGACGCTTGCTTTATTTACTAAAATATGAGAATACCCTAATGTATGAGGAATAGTTTCATTCTTTTAAAAGGTATAAAGAAACAAATGTTTAACAGTATTAAAATGTTACTAAGAGTTGTTTAAGCACAAAAAACAGTTAAAGGAAGTTGATGGCGGTGATTCGGTTGGGATGAATGGGTTCGGTTAGTTGAAGAACATGAAATATTTTGGGGAAATTCGGGATGTGGAGCAAGGGGACTATTAAAATTACTCGAAGTTCTTTAAAGAGAGGAAGCTAAGAGGTAGTTTCTTCAATGAGCTAAGTTAAAGACTGAAAACGTGAATAATTTTCACACCCATATTTATCCTACCCACCTTGTGAAGAGAATGATCCTCGTGGAAATTAATAAAATTTTTATAATGTAAGAACTTGCGTTAACTCGAACTCCCTTAGCAAGAAGATGTGCCTTAATGCAAGAGTAGGGGCTAGTGTAAAGAGTGTGATATTGGAGTTTATATTTTAATATACTCTTTTACTTAAAATATAAAGATGCTAAGAGGTGAATACTCTAATATCTAATCATTTGTACATCAAAGGCTTGTTAGGATAATCAAGAGATGAGATCTCTATACTTTTATTTATTAAATTTGATCTTTAATGGTTCAAAAAAAATTTAAGAGTCCAGAATTTATTTGAGTTAGCAAATGCATCTCTTATAATTTTAGGATCTTAAAATGTAGAAGCTAACTTTAATGGTTGAAGTTAAAATTTATCTAGTAGCCTAAGCTCTCGATTCAATCTTAAGGAATTAAAGCAATAAGATGTTGTATTTGATTAGTCCATGACTTGAAGGGAAGCCTTCTGATAAGGGTATAGAGAGTCTTGAAACAAAAAAAATGTATTCTAAAAATGAGTCTTTAAAAAAAAAAGGAAAAGTAAATTGTAGCGGATATGTTGCATAATTGTAATGTTTTTAACTGGTTAAGATTAATAAAAATATTAACACATTTTTCTGGATGTAACCCCAAGGTTGGGGTGAACCTCATACTTTGGTGTCTCTCTTATGTGTGCATAAGCCCCATTGATTATGATGTTACTCGGATCTTTTATTTTGTATATTTGGCACAAGACTCCACTGCACATGAGAATGATGATATGTTTGATATTTTGGGGGTAAGCCAATTACATATGTTTTATGTATATGATTTCGTGTGTTGAGAATGGACCGTGAAGCACATAATTGATGATATGTTTGTGTTGAGTGCAAGATCTCATACACTTGATTATTTGATGTTTTTTGTTGTGCTAGAATATCTCGAGCATGAGTATTTGATGATTTGTATTGAGCGAGAAGCTCTCAAGCAACTGAGTAGTTTATGTTTTCTGTTGAGAAAGAAAGCTCCAGAACACATGAGTATTTAATGTTTCGGTTGATCAAGAGGATCTCGATAGCATGAGTATTTAAATGTTTTTGTTGAGAGAGAGGCTCTCGAGCACATGAGTTATGAAACCTTTGTGTTGAAAAGGAAGCTATGAAGCACATGAAAATATAACAATTGGAAGTGTTGGGAATAAAACCTCGAGCATTCCATGTTGATATTGAGATTAAGCTATGAAACATCAAATCCTTGACCATTGTATCCCTAGGTGTATCCTACAAATACATCCTAGAATTAGTGTTGAACAAGGAGCTCCATAATTGCACTAAGTTTGTAACTCCCTGGTTTTTTTTAGTCTTGAGTATCGCCTCTCGATAGACACTAGGAGTTACTAAAAAATATTAATGTGTTGAGTGAAAATGACTCTCATAAAACATTGATTGCATCTTACTTATTTTTAAGTGCTTAAATAAAATTTCAAATTTCTGTATCTCATCAAGTACTCAAGGACTACCATGTTAAACTAGCTAGTTCATCATGCAAAGAGGTTTAGTGTTTCCTAACCTAGTTGACCAAACCCCTACCTGAAGGCTTTAATAAAGAAGTGACTATAAGATAAAACAAAAGTTTCATGTGATTAGGGATCATGCTATATGATACCTAAAGTAAAAATGTTAACAAAGATATATATAAAGATATATTTTTTACATCATACGTATAAAATAGTAAGTACAAGTAATAATACTAGTAACTATGAATAATAATGAAAGGATGTATATAGTATTATTATTACTAATGTTAATTAAATATTAAATACCTACAAGAGTTAAACTAGGAACTAGTCAAAAGTTCCTAAGTTAAATTTAAAATATTAAAATTACCTAAATTAAGTAAAAAATGTTATTTGAAGAAAAAAAATGATTCTTGATTTAACTGCCACTTTTCCTGAAAAGTATGTCTATAAATACCCAAGCCAAAGAGAGGCTTGGGGATCTTTTGATTATTGCATGATTTTACCTGATTATTCTCAAGAGAGTTCTTGGAGAGTATTTTTCCTAAGAGGAAAAAAAACTGATACAAAACCTGTTATCCCACATAGGGAAGCCTTAGATTAGGATCTCTAAGCTACTTGCATGTTGGAACCAGCTCAAGGGGATCCGGATTGAAACCACGAACGGTTCCAGGTCATTGTTGGGTGGAACATGGTATTTCTGAAGTTATTCGGTTATCTGAATAGAGGTGAGAACTATCTATTTCCTTGTTAATGTTGTTTGTTTGAGTGTGTAGGATTTCCAACCACTAAAATAGCTCCAACTTGCAGGTATGAGTTTTCTTGATCTTCCTTATACATTACATAGGTTTTCTTATTAAATGAAGGGATTAAATTATG
>LPNX010901011.1:40857-93879 GCA_001517045.1 Pseudotsuga menziesii
CTCTACTCTTCACTACCAAAACTAAGAATCGATTTTATACATAATACAAACCACCTAATGAACACCATATCCATTAAAGGAGAGAGGATTGAATGTTGTTTTCATATCTGCCAAAACAAAAACACACAGACATTGTATTGAAACACCAATCCATGCAATCGATAGCCCAGGATCAAATCTTGTAGGTTCACATTACTTACAACATGAAAACTAAATTAAACAAATTACCCATGAATTGAATCCTATAGGGATCAATTTTAAAACATTAAAATATAAACTAAGCTAACAGAACTAATTACATAGAGTAATATCCATCAATTTCTACACAGGCTTTCTATTCATGGTTGAATCATAGCTATCAAAGCTCAACTATAAAACCCAACTTAAAAACCATAATCAAAATCGCTACTCTGTCATAGTTACACATTAAATAAAACAAACAAAATATACAAACCGCATTTCCATATTCGGTATCATGGACAAGAGGCAAAACCCCACCATAATTAGCATTAAAAATAACATGTGAACCATTTTTAAATGCCAAAAGAATTCATTTAAACCTTGCTGTCAATGTTGTTATAGCCATGACATTTACATAACTATACAATCATATCCCAAGCTAAGGGTCGCAGTTAATAAACCTAGGGCACGTTAAATAAACCATATATCTCTTAGTAATAAACATTTATAAGTAAAATAAACAATCACAATACGAAAGGGTTCCATTGCAAGAAATGGAACTTCCATAGGTTAACACATCATGTAAAACCAAAAAAACGCAAAGCTCTTTAAATTTATCAAACCATACATTTAAGACACCAAAACAGAAAATAATTACAGAGATGAGTCCTTTTCTAGACAAACATGGCTCAAAGAATCCACACTTAAACCAACATAAAAATAATATTTACAATGCATCCGTGAATGTCGAGTATCGCAAGGGACCCATATAGTCGAACCCATAACCAAATATTCACAACATTAACCCTTTTGACACAGAGCTCAAATCTCTACTAAATATTTACACATAGAGGTAAAAGGCCTAAGCTATCGCAGGGATTACCCACAGAAGGGTATCATAGAAATTCAAGTAAACACCCATTAGCTGCAAATGAAAGTCACCCTGTCACCTGCATTTCGAAACAGAGCACTATCATAAGTATGCCATATCCTCAACCTGAAGCAAACAATAATATCATTGCAAAACTAGAGAGAGATCATACCTTCCAAGCGCAGGGTGATCCTATTCCTCCATGTCGTGATGAAACCAAAGATCCAAACTATGAAGACAACCAACATCAGAGGAAAATGCATCCTGAACAATGATAGACCAGAGCTTAGGGATCGTTTTGCCCCCCGTCACAAGGACTATTAATTGTGCCACCCTGTCTTCCACCATCGACGTAATTTTTACCCACATCCATATAGTCCAAACCCCAACATTGCGATTTTGTATTAAAACATCCATCAAAACCCTCATTGGCATATTTAAGCCATGGTTTCATGGAATATGGAATATTTCATGAAGGGTTTACCACATAAACCATAGTATTTACAAAGTTTAATATAATCTTTGTCAAGTCTAATGACTTAAGCATATAACCTTAGGATTTACACAATTCAATTTATATGTTATAAATACATAGCAATGGGATAAAAATTATCATAGTCTTAATCCACAATAATAATGTCATTGTAAATATTGAGGTCTTACAACCCTAACTCTACATTAACAATAGCAGTAGGAATAATTAGGCAAGACTTTCGTACTTTTGTCTTCGATAGGAATAGGATAGTGTAGCATGGGTATCATGTCGTAGGATGTCAAGTTTAACTATCGTAACTATATTCCCCCATCTAATGAACCCGCACAAAAAAGGAGAAGTTTGCATTAGTTCAAACATGAACTAAGTAAACCATGTAACAATAGGTAGAATGAGTTACCTCTCCAAGTAGTCCGATAAGGGATACAAATCCCACCACTCCACCCCTTGATATTTAAAGGTAAGTCAGAACTTTCCATAACTAAATTCATAAACAATGAATGAAACATATAACTAGGGAGTGAGATACAACTGAATGAACATACACACAGGTATGATAAACAGAAATCACTAACAGAGTAATCAATTAAACCAGTTCAAGTAAAATAAACATAGTGCATAATTATATCAGCAATTACACAGAAAAACACATAGAAAGGTAAGGAGAGATTACAACACTTCGACTCAGTAAAGAATGACCTACACATTCCACAGAAGATGAATTAATTTCCATAACATGTAGTATTTAACTATACTACAATTTTTTTTTGAATTTTGGGGGCATTATAAGTGGTATCAGAGCCAAGTCTCAACACTAAGAGACCTAATGGGCATGCCAAATATTCATTCCAGAAAATAAATTATGATTTTGAAATTTTGTAACTAGCAGAAAATTTATTGTTATTAAAATTTTAAATTTGCAGGATTCAAAGAACAGTTCAGATCATGAACACGGAAGAAGACAACAACTGACAAGGAAAATTGAATACCCCCACATGGGAATAAGAACTACTTGTTGAATTAAATTATGATATACTAAAAACCATACAAAGTATTCAAGCAGACTTACATAGTTTCAAGGATGATAATATGAATGAAAGAAAAGAACAAGAAGAAATTAATGAAGGTTTGTTGCAGAACATGATGAGGGGAAGCCTGCAGGTAAAACCCACTCATTCAACCAACAAGTTCAAGAAACAGTTCTGTCATAAACATGCAAGCAGCCCAAAGGAAGAAGGGAAATAACATAAAAACCTTGAACCTCTAGAAAGATATTATTACAGTCTTTCTAGTGATAATTCCCATTATCCTTGTAGAAAAAAATAGATGAATGATGACAACCTCCAAGGAGAGTTAGGAAATATAATATCCCCAACTTATGAAGGGGAGATGAACACCTAATAAAAAGATGAGGAATGGCTTCTCGGTATGAGAAAATACTTTTGAGTACACTACTACTCAAGTGAGATGAAAGTAAGACTAGCCATCTATAATCTAAATGGAAAAGTAGCTAGATAGTTGAGAGATCTAAAGCATACCAAGAAAGATGAGGTAAAAGAAATACGATGGAGTAACTTTCACAGATTTTTTCAGGAAAAATACATGTCAGAAAGATTATTCGATAGGAATGTGAAAGAGTTTCATGAGTTAAGAATGGGTTCCATGAATATGGATGCTTTTATTAACATTTTTTGGATCCGTTACATTACGCTCCATACATAAAGGATGAAAAAAGAGAAAATACAGTAGTTTTAGGATGTCTTCCTCCCTACTTCTAGGAGAGAATTCAATTTGACATGCCCAAAAAATTGGACACCACCCTACAAAAATCTAGGATTTAATATGAGCATGGACAGCTGAGGCAAGAAAACATCGGCAAAAGCAAAGATAGGTCTAGGACTTTCTGGGACAACCACAAACTAGTTTCCAACCCACTGCCTTACAGAAAACAAAACAACAGTTTTCTAGCCAATAACAACTTCAACAAGACACGTACAAAGCCATATGTACCAGCTCCAAATTATAACAAACCAACAGCAAATGGGGGATCCGATTATGCCTGAGACTATAGGAAAAATACAAATGGAGTCTTGTAAAAATTACAAGAATAACCAACAATAGAGGACATAGCTGGAACATTGTGGATTTATGCGTCCTTGGATGGCTGAGAGGAAGACCATTAGGCTACCATGGTTGAGATAGAAGGTAAGGTTTCCAACAATTCTATTTCAATATTGATTGACCTCGAAGCTTGCCGAAACTATTTATCACCTAAATTTGTTGATGTATGTAAACTAGACAAGATTAAACATGAGAAACCCTAGTTAGTGCAGTTAGCTATGGGTATGAAACAAAAAGTTTCTGAAATCATTAAATATTGTGAGGTAAGCCTGAATGGTTTTCTTTCTAGAATAAACTTGAACATCCTACCCTTAGGATCGTATGATATACTTATTAGCATGGACTGGTTGGAAAAACACCATGTCATGCTCAATTGTTTAGACAAGTCAATATTGTGTACATATAGCCAAAGGGAATCACGTAAAGATTCAAGGCATACCAAAGAAAGTTTTTGTAATGCAAATATATGCTTTACAAGAAAAGAAGTGCACAAGGAAGGCTGCAAATTATTTTTAGTAAACATCCAGGAAATAGAATCTCAAAGAGAACAGTACATCAAGGACTTTCGAGTAATCATAGAATTCATGGATGTATTTCTGTAGAAGATACCAGGATTACCACCAAAATGAGACCTATATTTTTTCCATAGAACTGACACAAGGGTCAGTTCTCACTTCGAAATCCACTTACCGCATGAGCACACCAGAGTTGGTGGAACTTAAACTGTAGTTGCAAGAGTTGATTGAGAAGGGATATAACTGACCAAGTGTGTCTCCTTGGGGAGAATTGATATTGTTTGTAAAGAACAAGGACAATATGATGTGAATGTGCATCGATTACTGCCAACTTAACAAGATGAACATCAAGAACCGATACACACTCCCTATGATTGATGACTTGTTCGATCAAGTAGGAAGATCCAAGAGCTTTTGGAAGATAGACCTACAATCCAAGTACCATCAGGTATGGATTCATGACGATTATATTCATAAAAATGAATTTCGTATGAGTTATGACCACTACAAGCTTGTAGTAATTCCATTCAAGTGGACCAATGAAACCATGAACTTTATGTGTATGATGAACAATATCTTTAGTAAATACCTGGATAAAGTTTTTTTGGTCTTTATATACGACTTCCTAGTTTACTCTAATAGTTCAGAGGAAGACGATGAGCATCTCCACATAGTGTTATGGGTGTTACAGGAACACCATCTCTATGCCAAGTTTAGTAAATGTGATTTTTACAAACCACAAATACAGTACTTGGGTCACATCATCTCTGAGGAGGGGATAGCTATGGATTGAGAAAGGATTAAAGTGATAGAGGCTTGTCCTGCCCCCACTAGTGTCACCGAAATTAGGTCCTTTTTGGATTTAGCCGGATACTACCTAAAGTTCATTAAAAAATTTCTAAGGATAGCTTTTTCCATGATCGCTTTGTAAAAGAAGGCAAACAAGTTCTTATGGATGACCAAGTGCGAGCATTAGAGGAGATTTCAACTCAAAATGGGAATTTTAACACTAATTCAAATTCCATGTCATCATATGTTACCCAATGACATTTCTTTAAATTTGAAATACCATATAGGTATTAAAAAAATTTTTAATATAAATTTGGGGATAGGTATCATAAAAAACTACTTTTTTGTTTGTATTTTCGACATATGTCCCTATGTTTTTACTCAAATTTTGATTGAGAGAGCTGCTTGGATGTGAAATTAAATTCCACATCCAACGAGTACTCACTAGGCATATTTTTTACAGACCTTGCTACCCCAAAACAAGAAATACCTTAAAAAGAACTGAAATCCTATAGAGAGGGCTAGTGGCATATGATCTAGCTTTACCTGCTCACATAAGAGTTCATAATTTTTTCCACACATCCTTAATAAATAAATATGTATATGATACTAAACATGTGATTGATTGGTCCTTGTTACAGGTGGGACCTGAAGGGGATTTTATACCTAAACCCCTTCATATACTAGAAAAGAGAGAGGTGCATATTAGGAAGCACACCATAGTACAGTTGAAAGTGAAATGGAGGAACTTTGAGGCCGATGAGGCTACTTGGGAGAATGAATCCACCATGAGAGATGCTTACCTCGACTTGTTTCATGATTTCATTCTGAGAGCCTAGAACACCAGGGATGGTGTTGTTCTAAGTGGGGAGGGATGTAATATCTTAAATTGTTGACCTAACACTTATGGGAATAAGCCCCATTGATTATGATGTTGCTCTGATTTTTATTTTGTATATTCGGCATAATACCCCACTGCACATGAGAATGATGATATTTTTGATATTTTGTGCATAAGCCACTTGCATATGTTTTATGTATATGACTTCATGTGTTGGGTGTGGACCCCGAGGCACATAATTGATGGAATATTTTTGTTGAGCACAAAATCTGATGCACATGAGTATTTGATGTTTTGTGTTGAGAGAGAAGCTCTAGGGGACATAATTATTTGATGATTTGTGTTCAGCGAGAAGCTATGGAGCACATTAGTATTTGATGTTTTGTGTTGAGAAAGAATCTCTGGAACACAGGAGTATTTAATGTTTGCGATGAGCAAGAGGATATGGAGCGCATGAGTATTTTAAATTTTTGTGTTGAGCGAGAGGCTCTAGAGTGCATGAGTTATGAAACCTTTGTGTTGAGTAGGAAGCTCTGAAGCACATAAAAATATAAGAATTGGAAGTGTTTGGCATAAGCCCTAGAGCATTACAAGTTGATGTTGATCATAAGATTTGGAATATCGGATCCTTGGACATTGTATCCCTAGGTGTATGCTACAAATACATCCTAGCGTTAGTGTTGAGCGAGGATCTCTAGAATTGCACTAAGTTTGCAACTCCCTATTTTTTTAGCATTGAGTATGGGCTATGGATAAATGCTAGGAGTTAATGAAAAAAACTAATATGTTGAGTGAAAACCACTCTCATAAAATATTGATCGCATCTTACTTATTTTTAAGTGCTTAAATGAATTTTCAAAATTTTGAATCTCATTAGGTACTGAAGAACTACCATGTTAAATGAGGCAGTCCAACATGCAAGGAGGTTTAGAGTTTCCTAATCTAGTTGACCTAACCCATACTTGAAGGACTTAATAAAGAAGTGATTATAAGCTAAAAGAAAAGTTTCATGTGATTAGGGATCATGCAATATGATACCCAAACTAAAAAAGTTAACAAAGATATATTTTATACATAATATGTATAAAAGAGTAAGTACAAGTAATAATACTAGTAACTATGAATAATAATGAAAGGATGTATATATTATTATTATAACTAATGTTAATTGAATATTAAATACCTACAAGAGTCAAAGTAGAAACTATTCAAAAGTTCCTAAGTTAAATTTAAATAAATATTAAAATTACCTAAATTAAGTAAAAATGGTTATTTTAGGAAAACAAATGATTCTTGATTTAACTGCCCTTTTTCTTAAAAAGTTTGTCTATAAAGACCAAATAAATAAATAGGATTGGGATCTTTTGATTATTCCAGGATTTTACTTGATTATTCTAAAGAGAGTTCTAGGAGAGTATTTTTCCCAAGAGGAAAACAAAACTGATACAGAACCTATTATCCCAGATAGGGAAGCCTTACCTTAGGAGCTCTAATCTACTTGCATGTTTAAACCAAATTACAGGGATCCAGACTGAAACCAGGAATAGTATCGGGTCATGGTTGTGTGGAACGTGGTAGTTCCAAGTTTTTCGGTTATCTCAAGAGAGGTCATAACTGTTTATGTCCTTGTTAATGTTGTGTGTTTGAGTGTGTAGGGTTTCCAACCAATAAAATAGCTTCAACTTGCAGGTATGAGGTTTTTGGATCTTTCTTATACATTACATAGGTTTTCTTCTTAAATGAAGGGATTAAATTCTGGAAGCATAAATAGTATATGTCTGCTATAACTAGGTTATTTTTCTTACTTAAACATGCAATTAGGGAAATATCGATTTTATTAATGTTTGTAATGATAGACTATCACCTATAGTTTTATCAGTTTTCAAATCCATAGGAGAATTTGGTCTCTTATTATTTCTGCATTAATATGTCATCATTTACATGTTAATTTTAGTCTTCTGTAAAGAGCATATTTGTTTGAACATAATTCATATTATTTTAAGTAAGCTAGATTTCCTAGTTGTTGTTCAAAACTTAAATACAAGAGTAAAAACAAGGTTTATAGGTACATAAACCACATTAAAATTAATTATTAAAATATAAACCAAAGAACCAATTAAAATGCACAGAAACTAAATTATCACCATTAAAATCCAACCCTACATCTTCTGTGCTGGTAGATTACATATTTCCAGCATGCCCATTATTTTAAACCTAGAAACTATTCTATATAGCTATAGCATAAATGAGATAAACAGAGTTAACATATTTAAACCGTATATGTACCAAATAACATAACGAAGATAATTATTAAAAAAAACCCAAACAATAATTTCCATTTTATAAATCTCTGCATAACATGCCAATCATCGAGACCTATTAAAGTCTGGTCGTAGGCCTAACTATTATATCAACAATCTCTACTCTTCACTACCAAAAATAAGAATCGATTTTATACATAATACAAACCAAGTAATGAACAATGTATCCATTTAAAGGAGCCAGGATCGAATCGTGATGGCATCTCTTCCAAAACAAAAACACACATAGGATGTATTCAAACACCAATCCATGCAATCAACATCCCTGGATCGAATCCTGTCGGATCACATTACTTACAACACGAAATATAAATTAAAAAAATTACCGAGGAATCGAATACTGTAGGGATTGATTTTAAAACATCAAAATATAAACTATGTTAACATAACTAATTAAAAAGAGTAATATCCATCAATTTATACACAGGATGCGTATTCATTGTTGAATTGTAGCTATCAAATCTCAACTATAAAAACCAGCTTAAAAACCATAATCGAAATTGCTACTCTGTCATATTTCCACATTAAATAAAACAAACAAAATATACATGCTACACTTCCATATTTCGACTCGTGGTCGAGAGAAAAAATCCTGCCATAATCAACATTAAAAATAACGCCCAAATAATTTTTAAATGCCAAAGGAATTTATTTAAACCCTCCTATCAATGTTGTTACAACCATGAAATTGACAGAATTATACAATTGTATGCCAAGCTAAGGTTTGTAGCTAATAAACTTCAGGAACGCTAAATAAGCCATATATCTCAGAGTAATAAAAATCTACAAGTAATATGCATAGTCACAATGTAACAGGGTGCCATTGCAAGCAATGTAACTGCCATAGGTTAACACATCATGTAAAACCAAAAAATGCAAACCTCTCATTAAATTTATCAAACCATACATTTAAGACACCAAAACAAAAAACAATTATAGAGTTGAGTATTTTTCTGGATAGAAATGACACAAAGTCTCCACACTTAACCAACATCGAAATAATATTTACAACGCATCCCTAAATGCCCAATATCGCAAGGGACCCATACAGTCAAACCCATAACCAAATATTCACAACATCAACCCTTTCGACATAGAGCTCAATGGTCTACTAAATATTTACATGTAGAGGTAAAATGCCTAAGCTATCGCAGGGATTACCCATGGAAGGGTATCGTAGATAGTCCTGTAAACACCTATGGGCCACGAATGAAATTCACCCTATTGACTGCATTTTGAAACAGAGCACTATTATAAGTCTGATAAATCCTCACCCCGAAGCAAATAATAATATAACACTTCAAAACTAAACAAATAGAATACCTTCCAAGCGCAGGGTTAGCCTATTCCTCCATGCCGTGATGAACCCAAAGAGCCAAACTGTGGATACAACAAACAACAGAGGAAAATGAGTCCCAAACAATGATAGAACAGAGCTTAGGGATCGTTTCCCCCCCATCCTGAGGAGTATTAATTGCACCACCCTGTCTTCTACCATAGACATAATATATTACCTTTAGGTCAATATCCTTAAAGTTTACCTTTAATCCTCTATATGGATATTTTTGTATCCCATGTTATCTACATATGCAATTTTCATATGTTGTCTTCACATGGATGGGTGTTCCTTTCAATAATATTCAACACATCAACTTTCTAGATCTCTTTCTATTGGCAATTTACTTCAAATTTAAGACCTCAATAGGATCAAAGAAACAACAAGATCACTAATCAACCAACCATCAATGATGCAGAGTTACATCCCATAAACACAAACAACAATTCTAAACACCAAACCTAAAAATGAATGTCACATTTACATAAATCTGACAAAAATTCCTTAAGGATAACACCCACACAAAAAACTCGACACCACATGCCGTTAAGTACAGAAAAGACAATGCCTACACTAAGCATACATCATAACACATTAAAATATTTTATAAAATCATGTACATTTCTTCTCAAGTGACTTCTACATATTATATTTTCATAAATGGAGGATATAATGCCTTAAAAAAAAGCAAAGATGAAGAATGAAAATTTCTATGTTGATTCCTCTTGTTGAGATTCTACTCCTTTTTTCCATGATTCATGAGAGGATTTAACTCAACTTTTTATTTTAGAGTTCATATAGGGCTAAGACCCTTCTCATTTACTTGGACTTAATTCAAATTTCAAATCCTCATGCAGGATTCCATTTCCTTTTTCTCATTACCGACAAATTCTTTCTCTATCTCTAGAAGACCCTACACAAGCCTCTAATATATTGTGGTCCTTTGTATTTATTTATTTTTTCTTGGAACCTTTGTTCTATCTCCAACAACATCACAAACACAGTGTCCACCTCTCATATATTTCAAATATCAGTGGGAAATCACTATGCCATGTGTTGCGTTTCAAGATATCGTTCATATTTTCCACAATGTCCCTCAAGTAGTGATCCATACTATCACATGGAGGTGAATATGTTATAATACACATGTAGGATGGTTCTCTCATGCGTGGATTAAGGAATTTACCCATGCCTCTACTCTCCAACATCCAATTTTTCAACCCTCATCTCATTCGAATACCAATGAAAGGAAAGTAAGCCAAGGTTTCAACTTAAAACTGGGGTTCTCTTTTCATTAACAAAAATAGTCACCAAAAACAACTAAAAACAAACTTTTATATTACAACAGTTTTCAATGGTCACAACCCAGAAACCCACCAACCAAAGGTTCTGAAAATGGTAATATGATCCAAAACATGTTTAATGAGGGGAAAGACATGTCTTTTTAAAGGAACAACTAAGATATCGGTAAACAAAACCTTTAATACTATTATGAATGCAATTCAAATAATTCTTCTCAATTTTCTAATGAAAAATTGTAAACCATACTCACATTATACCATGTTTTGGCTACTACCATGCAAAAATATCTTCAATAGTTTGTGGTATGGTTTGAAATGGGGAGGGAGGTGAGGAATTTAGAATTTCACCGGGAGACCCATTCATTTTCTACATGTGCATGATATAATTGCAAAGTGAAATGGAGAGAAGAAGAACAATGCCTTATTTTTTGACTTTTTAAAAGTGGAATAAATATATATGTGATCCCATGAAGATGGGAAACTATTTTTGTCCAAATACAACGATGAAAAATGTAAAATTTTACCCATGTATTAAATTGAAACTCTCAAAACTCATATTTTCCATATGAATTTTGACATGCAGTTAAAAAATGAATTGTAGAGAATTATGTTGGATTTATAAAGATTATTTTTTAAATATACCAATTCCATTTAATGTTTCAAATTTTCATTTAATGAAACGTGTTTCCAAGGTTCTGAACACAGGTCAAAGGAGGAAACACTAACATAGGTATGCCATGAAGAGTACTTGTTGGTGCAAAGGAAAGTTGTTTGGAATAATTTTACTAATTAACAAATTAGAGGCCCTCAATCCCAAAATGAGGGGTAGGTGAAGTAGATAAGAATTCTAAACCCACATTATTTGAATTTAAACCCACAATGAAATGATAATTATTGAATGATGGTATTTTACAATAATGAGAAGACATTTTATAGGTCAAAACACGCCATTTCAATGAAATGGTGTGACCCTATGTTTCAGATTAACTAATATTACATTTAATATTAAAACAATTGATCAGAAATATTTAGATACATAACATTGCAACCATCATTTAGAATGCTTTGTCCTCAAAGCGATGGCAAGGAAGCATATTGTTGACGAAACTTTTCTATCTCCAAGGATGCATTTTCATATGGAAAATTCTTCCACCAAATGAGATATTCCTTGAGTGTTCAAGAACGAATCCTTCTTTCTCTTGTTGCAATGATTTCCTTTGGTTACCAAATGATCCTTCCTTCATCTAACATAGGAAGTATTGTTTGTACTGGTTCATGTTTCCCTAGCATTTTTTTGAGACATGATACATGGAAGACATTGAGGATACAAATTTTATCAGGTAATTGGAATTTATACGCAACTTGACTAGTATTCTTGGTAATATGGTATGGTCCATAGAAATTTGGGGCCAACTTGTTTTTTCCTCCACTTTTAAGGGATACCTATTTATAGGGTTGTAGTCTTATGAACACCTATTTTCCTACTCCAAATTCTTTTTCAGTTCTGCGTTGATCTACTTGTTGCCTCATACAGTTTTTTGTCATGACTAAGTTATCCTTTAGTAATTTGATAGTTTTTTGAGATTTATCTATTTGGTTCCTTACTTCTGGAACATTAATGTATTTTATAACAAACTTCTTCCAATTTGGAGGTTCATACCCATATAAATCTTGAAAGGGGGTCATTTTTGTGGAGATATGGTATTTTGAATTGTACCACCATTCTGCTAAGTGTAACCATCGAGACCAATAGTTTTGTTTATCTGTTACGAAACAAAGTATATATGATTCTAAGAATTTAATAAAGACTTCAGTGTGACCATCTATTTGGGATGGGTAAGATGAGCTCATATTCAGTGATGTGCATACTTGTTTGAAGAATTCCCTCCAAAATTTTCCTTTAAATTTTGCATCCCTGTCGCTCACGATGACTTTTGGGAATCCATGTAATTTGTATATATTTCTAAAATACATCTGTAATTTGTTTTGCCATGTCTATTTTTTTATATTTCCATGAAGTGATCAAATTTGGTTAATCAATCAACCACTACAAGGATCTTTTCCTTTCCTTCTGATGGATGTAACCCATCGATCAAATCCATTGATATATCTTCCAATTTATCAATTGGAATGTGTAAGTGGTGGGGTAATCGCGGGGTTAAAACATTTTCAGTTTTTTTTCCTCTAGAATTTGTCACATTCTACCACATATTGTTGGATATGTTTTTGCATTCCCTTCTAGAAAAAATGACCTTATTGCATTACAATAATATTTGAATAATCCTATGTGTCCTGTGACTGGTGAATCATGGGATTCCTTCATTACCTTAACCTTGAATTTATAGTTTGATTTTAAATAAATCCTCCTCTTATACCAAAGGATATCATTTTTCCTTTAAAACTTAGGGTCATGGTTGGACTTGTTAATTATAGTCCTTGTTTCTGGTTCCTTGGCGTATTCACTTGTATTTCATCTAGCCATTCTGGAATTGCGATAGAGATTGTAATATCCCTCACATACCCTAGACGTTTTGTAATTTTGAATGATATTGTACTGTTTCTGGTGAGGAGCTCAAGGCCAAGGCCCCACCAGAAACAAAACCTTGCATCCATATGAGTTAATTAATCTAAGTATAAAAATTAGAAGGCATAAGATGGTGACACAAGGGGCCAACCAACCCCCACACTGGGCGAGAAGCGAATAGGTAAAGAACCTCATTTGATACCACAGTCTTGCATATCGTTGGATTAGGGAAATTTAGACATAAGGTCCACTTCTATAGAATGATTTCCTACTTCACTAAAATAAGACACTATAGCTTAGTACTTAATCTTATGATGATTAAGCCATGGTAGAGGAGGTTGCAATCATTTCCTTCTTTTTAACGCGACGTAAAAAGTTAAGAGTTGAAAGAATTAAAGAAGGGATAAAAGCAACCTAAAGAGTTAAAATTACCAAAGGACTAAAGGTTGAAGTCCCATTAAGAATATTTCTTTCCATCAGCATACCTCATTTAATAATGGTGATGCTACCATGTGATTAAACATATGAATTCAATTATATGTATATACATATTAATGGTGAAGGGGGAATGCCTATAGGCATAATGAGTAGAAATTACATATACTTGTGCCACTATGGCACATTCCATAAGTGGAATTTTTATTTATAGATAATAACTGTGGGTCATATTTAACCACACCAAGAAGATAGTTTTGGGTAGGTAATACAAAAGAAAACACATGCCTAGGTTTAATCACTGAACAGATAGAATTAAGGAGACCTGCTGAGGTAGGGATAGGGGCAGAATTTCCGCCTGGATTCATGGGAATCTTAGTGCACCTTAGGGAGATGACTATTTCCCTTTTTATTATTTAGTATGTGGGAGAAATGCTGGAAGGGGGGAGTTCTTTTCCTGGGGCTTGCTCCATGTATCCTGGTTTGTTTGAATTCCTCCGGATAGCTGATTTCCACGATTCGTAACGCCGAAACCCTCCTTGGGTTGGACCAGCGATCTAAATTTGAGGATGAAGGACATAAAAGCTGTGAAGATGGGACGATAGGAGGGTGCCGATACCCAGGAAATAATTTCCACCACCATTTCTACGCTTAAGAAAATCCATGAGCTCTACGGTTGGAGGAAATGGGAATACCCCAAAGGGGAGAATGCTGCGCACATGGGGAAAGGATGCGGCTCGAACTGTAGGTATTTCTTATGAGTTTGTTTTTACTTCTGGGAAAACTGTCCAGGACTTTTAATTTATATAGTGGGCAGGATTGGTCCCATGGGATGTGCTTGTGAGTGCTCTCGCACTTGGACATCACTTAGTAAATAAGGATAAAGGTCGGACGCTAGTTGATTTTCGTGCTTGGTAGTTCAATACAAATAGATACAAACTTGACGTGGCCTGAGAAAGGAAATAGTGACCCTTGTATTGTTTCTGAACTGTCCAGGAGTTATGTATATATTTATATCTGTACACCTGTTTAGGTATGGAAGGCGATCTCCTTTCTAGCTATCTGAATATTACCCAACCTCCTCCACAACCTATTTTAATTCATGCTGAAGGTATGCGCTAACCTTCAGGGGATGTTGTCCTTTCCTTCATTGAGAATTGAGTTCCGGAGGAGTAACCTAGTTTTATTGCTCGGGCTGAACAATGAACCCTCTCGGCCTACCGGGCTGAGTTGAAACTCCCTTTTTTTTATTAATGGGAGTTTCCCCATACAGTTAGGGAAAATGCGTTTGAGTACCCTGTATAGTGGTAAGCCTTTCCCAGGCTCTCCGTGCATGTCAACGTTGCTACCTAATATTGTTGTTTAAGAGAACTCACAACGTAATGGAGGCGTTGTTGGTATTTTTTTAGACCATGCAGGTTTTGGTGGATTTACGTTGGAGTGAAAACCATTTACGACTTATAAATTATTGGCCATTGTATACCACCTTCAGGTCCTAACAAGGTCTGGTCTTTGCTTCCTGCATTCCATTGATTATCTTAAGAACAAAACCCCATCCTTTGCAATGAATACTAGGCTAGGTAAGCATAGGGCATGAGATTTGTGTTGGGGTGAGTTGGGTCCCTTGTTAAAACATGGTTTTCGGTGTGATCACCTCTTTATGCATGGACATATTACACACTTTGATTTTTTCTTGGGAAAGGGTTTCAATAGCTGATCTAGTCTTGTATGCTTGTAGGGCATATGTGAGAGCTGGCCTCCTTATGCTTTAGATCTGTTTTGGGAATCAAACAACCTAGATCCACTCAGGTTGGAATCGTTACCTTCCTGACTTATAAGAAATCACTTGTGGTCAGAAATCATTGTGCGTTTTTCATATAAGAAGGTTAACCTAGTTCATTGTTTAGATCGAAATCTAGTAAATAAGGACAGCAATGCGACTAAGCAGGAATTTGTTGGGTAAGTAATTACATATGTATGCTTATGGAAACTATAACTCTCTACCTTTATTTATAAATATGAAGAGGAATTAATTAATGGGTAGGAAATTGCTTACAGCAACATATGTAAATTCTATTTCATAGATTTGTATCTGGTATTGAACCATATCCCGACTCAGATCATAGCGGGTTGGTTATTATTAACCCTCTACATTGTTTTTGGTGAGAACAAGCCGTGCCCCTCTCTTGTCCGTATTTTGTTAGACATAAATTATTTTATACATGTGCATTTGGGTTAAGAACCTGTCACCTTACTCCTTGAAGAGCATCTAGTATCCTGGTGAGGATATTGGAAGGATCCTATTAGAATTCATAAAGTAGGTATGGACCTTAGTGCTGGTTAGTTTAGAAATACTCTGCAAGAAAAAGTAGGAAGAAGGCATGGCAACGTTTTTGTTGTCTATTGTAACTCTATTGAAAATAATGTCAATATTGATGCGACCATTTGGTGGACGTAACCCCGAGTTTGGGGTGAACCACGTAATTTTGGCCTCTCCTTGTTTTTGCGTCTAAGTGTTAATTTTGCTTAGTGTTCCTTTGTGTATTTATAATGGACTAAAATACTATAAATGATCATCAAGAACAGTTGCTGGCAGCATAATGATCTTGGTTCGCACCCAGTATTTATTTAAAAAGTACTATGATGAAGAAGATGTAAGCAAGGTTACAAATGTTGAGGACCCTCATTAATCATAGTAAGATACTGTCATAATAAAAAGATAAATTATTTGGGATTAAGGTTATGTTTTGGATAAGTCTTATGTTCTTTAGTTAAGTAATGACGTGACATTAAATGAAGCACCTCTACCTCAAGATTTGGAGATTCTATAACTTTTCATCATGAAGGATAGATTTATTATGGTTGAAGACTATGGTAATATCTAAATGGTAAATCACTTAATGGCCATAATTTAGGTGAGTATGTTTCGGTCAATTTAAGTTGAATGCAAATGGGTATGTTATAAAGGATAATTGGAGGAAGAATGTAAGTACTATTCTATTGAGACAACACCAAAGTTATTTTGATATTTTTACGTGAAAGTATTTTCTAGATTATGAGGATGTCACATATGGTATCAGAGCGCAAGGTAACAACACTCGGGCCTATTGGGATGTTAGAAAATATTGTGCTTTTTTGAGTGGTGTTCCTTGATGTGCATTAACTTCCTGCTTCCTGTTTTGAAATGCACCTAGGGTGTGGAACATCCTGGTTTCATTTTATGGGAATTTTTAATGACTGAATCGAAAGCACCACCTTTATAGTAATTGTTTTAATACTTGTATGCATCTAGCAAAGCAGCTGTAAAGATCACTTATGATGAGGAACATAATCCAGCTCTAGTGAGAGTGATAGACTTGATCCTTGCTGATGTGTGTTGAGCACTTGATTCCAGGTATGTGAAATTGCGACCAATATAAATTAAAGTTTTATGTTATCTGTAAATGAAGTCGACCCTTAGTTCCCTCGTTCATATTTTACTGTATCGAAAGGAAAACAATGAATACCCTATTTGGCTTCAGTTTATTTTATGGTTGTTTTTGGAAAATGGACTGCAATTTGACTTGTTAGACTTGGTTACTGGGAGAGGTCTCCCATTTGTTCCAGTTATATAAAAACCTTATGGAAGGGAGCGCTAGCGAGAGGGGAGGGGTTGTGACAAGAGGCTTGAGTTGTCATAGATGCAATTACATTCACAGTTTGTTGAATGTTGTTGGAGTCTGGACTAGTCCATATTATGTTCACATTTAAAACCTCTTGAGTTTCTTGAAAGCAACATGGCCAATATTATCTAGCTTTTAGTGTTTATCATAGTTTCCTAGTAGTGTTCCAGTGAAATGAGGAAAAACCTTGGATTAATTATATACCAACAAGCATAGCAATAACTATGTAATATCGATTTCTACTATCCTCATGCCACACATTACAATATAATCTAATCGTAATGATGCTTACTTATATGGCTCAAGAATTTCATACAAAAGGTTGGTTCAAACAAGTATATGCAAGTATTAAATAGAGCATTTTTTAAAGTATTTTTAGCCCTTTCAAGTATGCTGTAGTATGAATGGGCATGGTAAACTACTTAAAAAAATAATCTTGATTCACCGATTGAGTCATGTATAAAGTTTAAACAAATGATAACAGTTTTCCACTTTTCATGAGTGGATGATCTGATACATACTTGGCAAGCCTAACATGTTATCTCTCTTGTGAAATTAAAATTAGAATTAAAATTGTATTGATGCAAAATATGAGAAAGGAGTACTAGAGCAGTTGGAAATGAAATGACATAAACAAAGGCATACACACGGGTTATCCTGAGAAAGAAAACCCTGTTAAATCTCCTGAATCAGATAAAGTCTTAACCTCCTTCAAGGACATATTGCTTAGTATTAATTGACTGGCTTGTAGAAATAGAGGAGCTCCATAATAAGGAAAATAAATAAAATTACCATAAGAATAAAGTTTGAAACATTGTTCTATTCTTATGGTCAGAGTGGGTAGCTCTTGAATCCGTGCAAATGCTAATATATACCTGTTGATAATTTTTTTTAGTATGTAACAGGAATGATGATTCCTTTTCAGGTGTTATTCCTCTTACATAGTTTTCACTTTTGGATGACTGTTCACAAACTTATTATTCCATTCTTTGGATGTTGTGAGGTTTTCTTGTGTTACTAGTTGTAGCAATGAAGTTAGTTGAAATTATATGCTTATTCAAAGTTATATTTTTGAGCTAATGTTCCGTATACTTCCTGTCAAACTTGGCCAACAAGGCTCTATGCCTGTTGGGGTTCAAATGTGCGTTGTTAATGTGGTGACACTCCATCCCAGCCACTAGACCAGTCTGACGGGATGCCTATCCAGAGTTATGATTTTTGGTTGCATTCTTGTGCCAATTTTTAGTTGTAATCTTGATTCTGTTTGTAGTGATGTTTCTCTTCCACTTGTAGCTTAGATGCAGCTTTGCTTTCTGTGGCACCAGTTCCTAGTTACAAGATTGCGACGTGAAATGGAAAGTGGTCATAGTATCCAGTCCCTTCAAGAGATAGAAATTTGGTACCCTATTAATGGCTATACATAATACTATAGATTTATTGAATAGTTATTGTTTTCAATTGGGATAATGTAGACGATGTTGGTATATAAAAGTGTACTACAAGTGTTCAGATTATGAAAAAAATGGTTACTTATTAAGTGGTAGGACGTTCTAACTTAATGTTTTTTTTATTCATCGACTATTTTAAGACAGGTTCCAAGAGTCCATATTAGGTTTAATTTTTGCTGCACTGAGGTGTGCATACTTTTAGAGCTTCAAGAAGTTCACTCAACTCACTACAGCTGCAGTTGAGTTACGTCCTAACAGTGGGGTCAACATATAGCTTATAATAAAGAGGAGTTTGGAAATCACATAAGGAGCTTTCCACATGCAGAAGGCAATAATGCACTTCATGTATATATCCCAGGGTTTTACCATGATCATGAGAGATGCCATGATCAACTTACATCATGGATTCTAAATTCATGGGTGTAAATGAATTGTGCTCATTTTCTCAAAATGAGTGAGGAGTTATAATTTTGATGGTTTACACGATTGTATATGATGGTAGAGGTACAAACCCTTATGACCTATGAATTGTTAATTATTAAATTGATGAGAGTTATTTGGATAATGATAGAAGTTAATTATATTTAACCATGAAGGAAAATTCATGAATAAAGATAAATACAGTGAAGTCGCGATCAGCATCAACATTCATAGAATGTGTGTCACAAAATTCAAAGGTTGTAATTAACCTTTAAAAAAAATGATGAAAAAGGAATATACATGCTACAGGAGCACAATGGTGTTAGGCAAGTGATTGCCGCATGAGCACATTGGTGTTAGGCATACATGCTGCAGGAGCACAATGGTGTTAGGCAAGTGATTGTGTAGTGCCCCATTTTGTTAGACTCTTTTATTATTCAACTATATTATTATTTGAGGGAATTTTATCGCAAATGACCCGGTTAAATTTAGAAATCTATGTTTTGATCATGTTGATACATTTGGGTACTCATGGAATTTTGTAATGCACCATTGTAGTGCCTTGTTGGACAAACTATTTCAGTATTAAAATATGTTATGGTTTCAGGGCATTTTGAGTACAAATGGCCCGGTTTAATATGATGAATTAAAACGACTTATTTATGTATTGATTGTTGTGTCACAATGGTTGCTTATGAATGAATGGAGATTGGTAGATAGATTTATATAATGCGATATGATTGATCTTATAATGTGTGAATGAAATATATGAACAATTTTCATCTCTTACAATGTATTGGTAGATGCTTTGACAGTTTTCTAGTGTGACAGGGACCCACCTACGCAATGACACAAGGTGGTGTCAATGCCACATGAATTTCAAGTTTGAGTATAAACAGGATATCAGGTGATAAAATTTATTTTAATAATATTTTGATTAAATTGTGTAGTACGATTAATGCACACGGTTTTCATGTGTGCAGGCACATGATCTTGGTTCCCAATTGATCCACAAAGGATGATGGGGTTGCACGGAAGAAAGTACCGATATGGTTAGCACATATTTTCCATGTGGAAGGTTGAAAAGTGAGAGAGGATTTTACCTGCAAGAGGCATGCTGCTGTGAGGGTAGGCCACGGACTCGGTCACTCATAAGGATCAACTGAGGGGCGCGCAATGAAGTGTTGGCCTTATTCCTTAGTAGCCATGAGTCTCTCTACAACGTGGATGGGACTGAGTTAACGTGGTCTCAGCCATCGCACTAACTCCCCACCACGAAAAGTGGGATATTTGAAGGGCATGAAGACGATCATGGCACCCTTGATATCACCTGGAGAAACAAAAGAAATTATTAAACTATAAGGTCGTAAATAAGTAATAACTAAACAATAAACTTATGACTTGAAAATAAAGTAATGAAAAGTGGAACCTTATGAAATAAAAATAAAAATAAAAAATAAAAATAAAAAGAAAAAGAAATCATGATAAACAAGATAAAAGAAGATTCTAAATATTAACACATTGCACACACAAAAATAGCAAATCAAAAGAAAAAATCTAGGAATGAAATTTAGGAATAGTTAAGTAAAGAAATCCTAAATTAGAAGATTGGATAAATGCATATGACAACATATCTGTTGAAATAAACAAAAATGAATCCAAAATAAGAATAAATAAAAATAAAAATTATGCATAAATATAAAAAAAAAGAACGATATAGATGAAAGGGTAGGGTTTGGATATGGGAGGCTTTTTACCCTAATGTTGGATGGATGAGAGAATGGAGAGGCGGATGGTGGCTGTAGAGAGTTTGGTTCATCAGGTGTGAACAGGGTTGGGAGGCCCTTAGTGATTCTACACACTTTGATCGTGCTTGGGTACTTCTTCCTGCAACCCCATTCAACCCGGGGGTCCTTGGGGAAGGAGAGTACCCATTGGAATGGTAGGGAGGTAAACCGGTGGATCTCTTGTGATTGAGAACTGATCGACGTTCGTGGGAGCTTGACAAAGTTCGTGGTGCGACAACCTCAGAAAGAACAAGCCTGCACAAGAAACTCAGGTTTTTATGGATTGTTAGATCTGTGTTATATTTTATTATGAGATCTTGATTCAGAAATTGTTGTATTTTATTTAGATCTGTGTTATATTTTATTATGAGATCTGGATTCAGAAATTGTTGTATTTTATTTTAGATCTGTGTTGTATTTTTATATTTTAGATATGTATTCGTATTTATTTATAGATCTGGGTTCACATTTTATCATGAGATCTGGATTTAGAATTTGTCTATATTTCTGCGTGTTGCTCAGAGCCAGAGGATGCATTTTATGCCGGTGATTCCTTTTTATTTTCTAGGAATGCTTGTAGCGACCTGTGTGGGTGAGTTCTATTATAGACCACTTCGCTGGCGATTTTAAAACCCCGGATCGTTTGTTTAATGTAATAATGTTCAAATCATGGCAGACTGTTAGAAAGATTGCTCTTGTGACTGGGAGTAGGCCCATTTTGGGACTGTGTTGTAATTGTTTCTTTTCCCGAACCCGATCCACTGTCCTTGGTTTATGCAGCAAATGCGTGGCTCCTCAAGGGTTGCAGGATCCCATTGTAATTTAACCTCAAGTGGTTCTACACTAATTCTTTTTATCAATTAGATTTTATCCTTCAAATATGAGGTGTTCAGATCTACCTCATCTACATCTAACCCCGAAGCAAACCATGCAATCTGCTCTGGATTTGGATAGCCTTCCATCTGCATGGAGCCTTACCTTCTGGCCTACCTTTCACGATCTTACCTCGCCATATATATAGACTTCCCCTTCAGAACGGCTTTGTGACTGTCATAATTATTATTTCCCTTTAGCAGTAGAAGGAGCAATGCTCTCAGCGTCACGCCAGGCAAAAGGATTAGCAATTTTATCGGCAGTCTTTTCATTCCTAGTCGAACCAACATTTCCATGAATCTTGCCACGATCAATATAGATGTCTCAGCCAGTCAGTCGCTGATTTCTTGGCAGCCCAAATATAAACTGATAATATTCTCTGAGTGAATAAGCGTTTTGTTTTATTGGAACAATAGATTTTGAAAAGGTAACAATGCATTTTCAAATATTTAAGGGGCAAATTTAGCCCATTTCCTTAACAATGAATTAGTTAATTGCTAATCTATAACATTACCTGTATATATATAAAAAAAATATGTTTTCATAATATTTATTAAAATTAAATTTTCCTTGTTTGTTTAATATTTAAAATTCTTTTACCATGATTGCCTGAATGCTCTTATGAGTGCAGGAGATGTCAAATGACATTGATATGTAGATTTATAATGTGGAGTACCTAAGCAAAGATCTCATCTTACCATGATTTCCTGAATGCTCTTATGAGTGCAGGAGATGTCAAATGAATATGTGAAACTGATCTTGGATTGATAACTGAATGTCGTTTTACAAAGCATATGTATAAAGTCAACAAGCAATACTGGCCAATGTGCCCTTAAAGATTAAAGTGAAGGTAAGCTTTGTAGTATTCAAGTAAACTAAGAGAGGCTTGTGTACCTCGTGTGCTGGATATATGTCTAATCACAGGCCGTAAAATAAAGTATGTTCACTATTTATAAAGGCCTCGATGGCAGTAGGATATTTCAATGTTGTTTTTCCACCTTTAGATTCTCATCCATTGTATGTTGTTTCTTTGTGGTCGTAGAAGCATTGTACATTTTGGCTGCTGTCTTTTGCAGAATAAGTTTAGTCAGTGGTATACTAACCAGAATTTATGGAGAAGATGTATTTCATCCAGAGAATGGGGAACTCCAACTCAGCCATAATTGCTGTAAAATCTAATATGTTTTAATATTAGCATTCTTGTTTCAATTTCTTGGTTAAATTGTTGCATCTCAAGATTAGCCAGAAGTCACAAAGTATGCAGGCTTAGTATGTGCTCAGGCTTAGTATGGTTAAAATATCATACAGATGGGTTAGGCGAAATATTATATAACTTTATAATACAGTCTGCAGAGTAATAAGTATGAAAACTTATTCTGACATCATATCTAAAAGTTAACAGCTTTTTGGTATGATTCTATTTATGAAATTATATATAAAGTAATGGTTTTATTTTATTTTATGATATTTCTATTATGAAGTTAATATATATATATATAGGGTGCTCCTAAAATATGAGGTATGCAAAATTAACCGTTAAATTAGCGTTATGGAAATTTGTGTATTTCTCTTGTGAAAATGTAATATATATATATATATACATAAAAAAAATAAAATGTGTATTTCCTTGTTAATAGACCTTGGGCTGATAGGGAGCGCTACAGATTGCCGCGTGAGCACATTGGTGTTAGGCATACATGCTGCAGGAGCACAATGGTGTTAGGAAAGTGATTGCTGTGTGAGCACATTGGTGTTAGGCATACATGCTGCAGGAGCACAATGGTGTTAGGAAAGCTATTGCCGCATGAGCACATTGGTGTTAGGCATATGGTGTGGCAAGAAAAGAGCTAGGAAAAGCTGGACATCTGGAAGATAGGATGCTACTTGATGTCACCGAGAAGAAAACTTTTGACTAATGGTAAAAATGAGAGTAACCTCAGGAATAATCGTAAGTCCACATGAGAATTGGAAAGGAAAATCAAGGGAGAGTTTGAAAAATTAGCAAACGTAAAACGTGTTAACAAATATTCCAAGCATTTAGACTGAAACATGTCCTAATGCGTAGAGGTGAAGAAAGGATCACCTTAGGTCGAAGACTATATAACTATCCAAAGGTTGGGTAGTAATTATGCTTACTGATGAATCAATTGCATTATGGAAATTAATTGGGTAATATGATACCAAAAAAAAACTAGAAGATGTTCCATAAATTGTAAATTATCATAATGCAAAAAGATCCATGACTTATGTTTAAATTGAATTATAAATTATGGACATGATTTACTGAATAAATTTTGGGCTAGACCCAATCTTATTGTAGGAAACTGCAGGTCTTGAACATTAGCAACTTGAGAAGATACGAAGAGATCCATGGGGGGGTCAGAATAGAAAGACGAAAACAAGAAGGGATGACATAATAGAAGAAGGAGTTTGGTTTAAAAATAAGAACATCGAGGACGGTGTTACTTTAAGGGGGGGGAGGATGTAATATCCCTCTCATACCCTAGACGTTTTGTAATTTTGAATGATATTGTACTGTTTCTAGTTGGGAGCTCAAGGCCAAGGCCCCACTAGAAAAAAAACTTTGCATCCATATGAGTTAATTAATCTAAGTAGAAAACTTAGAAGGCATAAGATGGTGACACAACGGGCCAACCAACCCCCACCCTGGGTGAGAAGTGAATAGGTAAAGAACCTCATTTGATACCACAGTCTTGCGTATCGTTGGATTAGGGCAATTTAGACATAAGGTCCACCCCTATAGAATGATTTCCCACTTCGCTAAAATAAGACACTATAGCTTAGTACTTAATCTGATGATGACTAAGCCACGATAGAGGAGGTTGCAATCATTTCCTTTTTTTTACGCGACGTAAAAAGTTAAGAGTTGAAAGAATTAAAGAAGGGATAAAAGCAACCTAAAGAGTTAAAATTATCAAAGGACTAAATTTTGAAGTCCCATTAAGAATATTTCTCACCATCAGCATACATCATTTAATAATGGTGATGCTAACATGTCATTAAACATATGAATTCAATTATATGTACATACATATTAATGGTGAAGGGGGAATGCCTACAGGAATTGTTGGTATTTTTTTTAGACCTAGTAGGTTTTGGCAGATTTATGTTGGAGTGCAAACCATTTACGACTTGTAAATTATTGGCCATTGTGTACCACCTTCAGGTCCTGACAAGGTCTGGTCTTCGCTGCCTGCGTTCCATTGATTATCTTAAGAACGAAACCCTATCCTTTGCAATGGATACCAGGCTAGGTAAGCGTAGGGCATGAGATTTGTGTTGGGCGAGTTGGGTCCCTTGTTAAAACATAGTTTTCGGTGTGATCACCTCTTTATGCGTGGACATATTACACACTTTGATTTCTACCTGGGAAAGGGTTTCAATAACTGATTTGGTCTTGTATGCTTTTAGGGCATATGTGAGAGCTGGCCTCCTTATTCTTTAGATCTATTTTGGGAATCAAACAACCTAGAGCCACTCAAGTTGGAATCGTTACCTTCCTAACTTATAATAAATCACTTGTGGTGAAAAATCGTTGTGTGTTTTTCATATAAGAAGGTTAACCTAGTTCACTTTTTAGATCAGAATCTAGTAAACAAGGACGCCAATGCGAATGAGTAGGAATTTGTTGGGTAAGTAATTACATATGTATGCTTATGGAAACTATAACTCTCTGCCTTTATTTATAAATATGAAGAGGAATTAATTAATGGGTCGGAAATTGCTTACAGCAACATATGTAAATTCTATTTCATAGATTTGTATCCAGTATTGAATGATATCCTAGCTTGGATCGTAGGGGGTTGGTTATTATTAACCCTCTGCGTTGTCTCTGGTAAGAACAAGCCGTGCCCCTCTCTTATCCATATTTTGTTAGACATAAATTATTTTATACATGTGCATTTGGGTTAAGAACATGTCACCTTACTCCTTGAAGAGCATCTAGTATCCTGGTAAGGATATTGGAAGGATCCTATTAGAATTCATAAAGCAGGTCTAGACCTTAGTGCTGGTTAGTTTAGAAATACTCTACAAGAAGAAGCAGGAAGAAGGCATGGCAACATTGTTGTTGTCGATTGTAACTCTATTGAAAATAATGTCAATATTGATGCGACCGTTTGGTGGACGTAACCCCGAGTTTGGGGTGAACCATGCAATTTTGGCCTCTCCTTGTTTTTGCGTCTAAGTGTTAATTTTTCTTAGTGTTCCTTTGTGTACTTATAATGGACTGAAATACTGTAAATGATCATCAAGAATAGTTGCTGGAAGCATAATGATCTTGGTTCGCACCCAATATTTATTTAAAAAGTACTATGATGAAGAATATGTAAGCAAGGTTACAAATGTTGAGGACCCTCATTAATCATAGTAAGATACTGCCATAATAAAAGGCTAAATTATTTGGGATTAAGGTTATGTTTTGGATAAGTCTTATGTTCTTTAGTTAACTAATGATGTGCCATTAAATGAAGCACCTCTACCTCAAGAGTTGGAGATTCTATAACTCTGCATCATGAAGGATATAATTATTATGGTTGAAGAATATGGTAACATCGTAATGGTAAATCACTTAACAGCCATAATTTAGGTGAGTATGTTTCGGTCAATTTAAGTTGAATTCAAATGGGTATGCTATAAAGGATAAATGGAGGAGAATGTAAGTACTATTCTATTGAGACAACACTTAAGTTATTTTGATATTTTTAACATAACTCAAACTTTGTAAAACATTAACATTGTGATGGGATTTGGGGTGGTGACATAATATATGGTATAAACCATATCATAGCATGGTTTAAGATTTCATGTGGGAGGTGTTCATACGTTGTAAGGTAGCGAAGCATAAACTATGGAGAGTGGGTTTTTATCTGGCTTTAATGGTTTCTAGCTGTTGCATTCAATGTGTTTGATGAAATGCAACAACCTTCCCTTAGTCTTGGCTCATGATGGTTGTGTGTGTTGTCATTTGGGGTTTATGCGTTTTGGCTCTGCGAAGAGGGAAATCCATGGAGGAAACCTCCATACTGTGAGGTACGCCTACGTTGAGTTTATACACCTATACATTGGTTTGGTTTAAACTTTTCTCAGTCATATTTCTCATTTATTGTGGCTTGTGTGTTTGTAGGTTCCAAAGGGGAAAGAGGTCGGGAAACATGTCTTCAACTCTATGGATCCAAGCATTGCATTCATGGCCATGGTAGGCCTATGAGCAAGGTTTCACTTGCTACCTTTCGGCCCTTTTTGGCAGAGTGTGCATAGAATGTTGCTTGGTTTTGGGGTTTTATGCTGTGGGTTTTGATGTGGGGTTTTGAACTTGCCTTCGGGCATACAATTACAGACTTGGGTTTTTGAACAATGTTGAAAAGACTTCAGCCATGGGTGAAGTCGCACCTCCTTTTGTTCTGTGTATAATTTTGGGTTTGTAAATTTGCTTGGGCTGTTAGTAGCAAAAAGAGGAATGTTTGGCTTCTAGAATACTTGGTTTTGTTTATGCACATCGTTTTTGTTGGGGCATTTTAGCCATGGGCTGCACCATTACTTGCAATGGTGCATTATCCCATTGGCATGCCTGTGTAAACTTGACTAGAAGCTTTACTATGATTACTGTGTAGTTTACTTGGCAAGCTCTGTGTAAATGGATGCATACGGTTTTTAATACTTGATTTACCATGGTTTTAAACTGTGATGTGCATAGAACGATTTTGCTGTGTTTATTCTATGATTATGTTTAATTTATGTGGGCATTCGCTAGCTTGAAGGTTCTATGTATTAAGGTGTTATTTAGTTTATAGTGTAAAGATATAGATAGTGTGGGTATAGTCCATGCCGTGAATGGCATGCGCCTTCCCACAATGTTGCGATAGCATAGCGTAGGGTTTAAAATGGTAGAGACTGTGTATTAGATTTAAAATTTGGTTGAGGCCATGACTTATGTGAGCACTGTGCATTGTGGGTTTCGTGGAGGCTAGGGTTTACAGACCCTCGATGGTGTTTGTATTAAAAGCTAATAATTGGACTCTGTGTATTTTATATTTTGATGGATGTATTTAAAAACAACATCCCACATACGATTTTGTACAGCGTGGCTGGTGTGAGAAAGGTTACAGGATTTCGTTGTCATTTTGTGTATATATTACATATGGTCTGTTGTTATGGCTTTTCCTTGGGTCTTGTCATCCATGGGAATCGATGTCATGACCTCTATTGGAAATAGGGGTTTTAATGTAATGTAATGAATGTATTTTAATGAATAAAACTAACTGGGCTTGCATTCCCACATGATTCAATTCCTGCTACTATTTGTAATATATGGATTTATGATATGATTTTGATGTTTGTTTTACTATGATATGTTATACTGTATAATATATATTATTTTTACTTGGCTATGGTTATGCTTGTTGAGTTATGTAATTTGGTTTATGGTTATGTATAAATGGAAAGTTAGAACCGTGGGTTCCGTTATATGAATTATGATCAAATAATTGTAAATGACCACAGGGATGGTCACGATGGTTCCTTTGAGTATTTATAATGTTGTTTCATTTGTGTGGAGTATTTTTAATGCATAATTGTAATATGGATACAGACCTTGAAAGGTCTTAGATGAGTTATTTAATTTTGGAAATAAATTTGTAGATAGTTTTTTAATAAAGATTTATACCTGGTAGTCGTATTTAATGTATATATAGTTATCTTATAAAATATTTCTTGTTGTAAGCAATACCCTAGGGTTATATATATAGTATATTTATTTATTTTAACTTACTCCTATGATTAAATATACTATAATCTGAAACATGTCTCTACTAACAAATGTAATATGTCAGTAGAGATATAACTAATAGATGAACAATAAATAGAAGGTCTGGATTTACCTAGTTTATAGTATTTAATTTCTGAATAATAAATGAATACAGAAAAAAATCTTTAGAGAAGGGAACCTAACTATATACAGCCTATGACAATATTTACCACCCTAGGATATATTGAAAAGAATACAAATCCTAGTAGCATCTAGGAAGACATCAATTACATAGGGTTAGTAAATTCATTGGAAACATTCATCTAACATATTCATTGTATAATCCAGAAGATAGCATAGAGAGTCTAGGGTTAGATTTTAAGAAATGCAACCCTAGAAGATTTGGACAAAACCAACCAATTCCAGGGTTAATAATATATATAAAATCTTTTACATAAAGCAGCTAGAATTTACCCTAGAAATGAACTTTGACATACTTAAGAACTCATACATGTAATTTATCTTCCTAAAGCTCCTTTAATGGCTGAACCTGCACACTTTTTAAATAACCAACATTATCAATTTAAGATAGATCTGAACTCTTATTTTGATGACCAAATCACTTGGGAACTACCACGTTCCTCCCAACCACGAACCGAAACTGTTCCTCATTCTAATCCAGATCCCCCCAAGCTAGACTCCAACATGAAAGTAGCTTATAGATCCTAAGGTAGGGTTTCCTAACTGGTATTTAGTTATGGATCAGTCTTTTCCTTGCAGGAGAAAGTTCTCCACGAAAACACTTGAGAGAAAAAACATGTAGAATAATAATTCTCCAAGATAAAAATTAGACCCCCCAAGCCTTTGCTTGGATTCAATCTTTATAGAAAAACTTTGCAGTCAATGGGACAGTTAAATCAAGAAACCTTGGTTTCTTGATTTAACCCCTTTTTAATTACTGGGGTATTTTTCAGTACTTAACCTAGGAACTTTTAACTAGTTCATAGTTAATCTTCAATAGGTATTATACTATTTATTAATCCTTTAATAATAAATAATAATTGGTGGAGCTTCTCTTATTTCTTTATTAAATTACATAATTAACCATAATTAATTCTTCATACATACTATGTATCAAATACATAGTATTAAAATACTTGTTAACAATTGTCTTCGGGCATCATGTATCATGGTCCCTAGACTTAACGACACTTCTTTATAAAGGTCAAGTAGATAGGTGGCTTAGGTCTACTAGGCTAGGAAACTCTAAACATGATTTCATGTTGGATTTCCATTGTATAATGTGGTAGTTCTTCAGTACTTGATGAGAATACAGAAATTCAAAATTTCATTTAATCACTTAAAAATAAGTATGATGAGATCAATATTATTCNACTAACCCCTATCGCTTACCAGAGCCCATACTCAATGCTTATAATAGGGAGTTACAAACATAGTGCAATTCCAGAGCTCTCGCTCAACACTAAATGATAGGATGTACTTGTACGATACACCTAGGGATACAATGTCCAAAGATCTGATGCTCAACATCAACATGGAATGCTCCAGAGCTTATGCCCAACATTTCCAATTATATTTTCATGTGTTCCATAGATTTACGCTCAACAAAAATGTAATTACTCATGTTCTCCAGAGCCTCTCACTCAACACAAAACATCTGATCGATCATGTGCTTCAGGGTCCACACCCAACACAAAACATTTCATCAATCATGTGCTTCAAGTTCCTTGCCCAACACAACCAACATATATATACATATATATCATCAACAATTGGCTTACGCCCAATATACAAAACAATCATCATGTTCATATGCAGTGGGGTATTCGACCCAATATAAAATAAAACATCAACATAATCATCATGAACAATAGGCTCATGCCTATAAATGGTAGGTCCAAAATTCAGGATATTACAATGGGTTCAGAAAGCTATCTTCACCACCTCATCTAGACTTACTCTGATATGGCAATATCGTGATACTCTGATCTGGTAATATCGTGATCTTAAGTCTAATTTTGAGAAGTACCTTGTGCCATGTAGTTTGTCCAACATTTCATCGATAAATGGAATGGGGAATTTGTCCTTAATAGTTATCTTGTTTAGTCCTTTGTAGTCAATGCATAGCCTAAAAGACCCATCCTTCTTTCGTACTAGTACCACTAGTGCAGCATAAGGACTTCAACTTTCCGTAATTACTCCACACTTCAGTAAATCTCAAATTAATCTTTCAATCTAGATGTCTTATCATGGTGTGGGTACCTACAGGGTACTTTAAAATTGATGGGGCTTGATCCAGACTTGATTTCGATGAAATGATTAATCTTCCTTTTTGGTGGTAACTCCATGGGGAGATCTCCAAATACTTTTTGTACTTTTGGATTAGTCCTTAGATCTCTGGTTGACCAAGTTTAACCACTTCTAAAGTTAATAATTCGATCTCTTGGAATTGTATGACATAAGGTGGCACTCCCTTTCGAATTAGCTTCTCTATCTTGTGGGATGGCACAATTTGTGTATGAGGGGGTTGGAATCCATATAATTCGTATTTTCCCCTTTTCCATTTATATTTTATGAAGTGTTCTTGGTGGTTTGTTGAGTAGGTACCTAGGGTTTGAAGCCATTGAATTCCTAATACTATATCAAATCCTTCTAAGGGTATTGTGTAAAATTCTGACTAAAGGTTATAGTCTTGTATTTGCAGCTTGACTTTGTGGCATTTCCCCACTTTTTTGATCTTCTTTCTATTTACAACAATTACCTTCATGTTGGGTACTGGATATATGAAAAGGTTAATCCCCTTTGCAAAACTTACACTGATGAAATTATGGATACTTAATGTGTCGAATAGGATGACAACATTGTTATTTTTTATATTGCCTTTAATTTTTAATGATTGTGGCTGGTGTATTCCTATTATGGATGCAATTGATATCTTGGGCGTTTCTTCATCTTTTGAATTTGATGGAGGATTTTGGATGTCACATGTTTCTTCAATGTCGTGTTCCTCGCTATTTGACTTTCCTTCCTCTTGTGATTCACATTTATATAAGTTCTTGGTAGTCTCTTTTTTCAAACATCTGTGTATTGGGTCCCACTTCTCTCCGCAATTTTACACTTTCCTTATTTCATTCGTTCGACTTCTAAAGTGGTTTTTTTGTCACTTCTTAGATGTGGTGGGTGGTATTTGGTGTCGGTTTTGGTATTTTGGATGGACCTTCAATCTTTATCATGGTTCATGTTCCACGTCTTTTTCAATTTTTCCTCGATGATTTTTTTCTTGCATATCGCTTTGTCAAGGTTGATACATTTAGTAGCTATAGTTCATCTCTAATATAGGGTTTTAGTCTATACACATAAATTTGTAGGAGGTGACTATCTGTAAGTTCGGGCACACATGTCTCTAGGGATTCCGATTCGTCGGTGTATTCATCGATGTCACCTTTCTGTTGTAGTCTGGTTAGTTTTGCGAAGAAGTCTTTTTCTTCTAAATCTTCAAGCCTCTTAAACAAATCATTCTTGAACCTGTTCCAATTGTGCTTAATTTTCTGTGTTGTAACCTTCCACAATATGTACCAATGGTATTCCCAATATTCTAATTGAATCGAGGCATATTTTATCATTTCTTCATCGGATATGACATTGAGTATGGAAAAAAATTCTTCTGCCTTGTTGATCCATGCCACGCTCCGTTTTGTGTCTCCATTGAATTTTGACAATTCTAACTTGGGATTCATTTGATATATACTTATTTTTGGAGGAGAGAGCTATTGTTCATAATTTGGAGAGTGATCATGATTGATCTCTTCTTGTCGAATTTCTCTTCTAGGAGGAATTGTCTTATGATGGCTTGAACTTGAGGATGCCATGGTCTTGCTTTGACACCTTTGACACTAATGTGGTAATTGTGTCTTCCAAATTCCACTCGATTTTGATTAATATGGATTCGAACAATACTGTTATTTCTCTTTTTACTCCTTCCATACCCCAAGATACCGCTTCGTTGACTTCTTTTTTGACAGTTTCTAACAATTCATTTTTTCCTTTGTGAAGTTCTACTTCGAATTGGTTGAGTCTTGAGTGTAAATCATCAATATGTTTAAAACCTTGGACTTCGTTAAGCTCTAATTTCTCCATTTGTTCTTTAATTTCATTCAGCTCTAACATGTTTCTTGTGCAGGGAGGAAACTTTTTTTTATTAAAGATGGTGAGATTTTTAAAGATAATAATTAATTATATTAATTATTATATAATAAAAATGAAAAATATTTATTTTATTATTTTGTTTTAATATAATAAAAAAATTTAAATATTATAAATATATTATATTACAATATATTTGATTTAATATATTATACTATTTTATATTATAATATATTGGTTTTTGTTTTGTTTGCAGGTCATGGAGGGGCGATGATGGTGTGGGTAGGGAGTAAGTGGGAAGGAAGATGGAGAGAAATGGGAAGAAAGGTGGGGTGAAGTGGGAGGACCACACAGTGAAGAGGAAGACAACAAAGAGAATAACAGACAACGAGGATGGATGCGCAGAGGATGGATGATGGGAAAGTGTTGGGTGGTGGAGTGTGAGTGCTGACGAATGGAGTGTAGCAGGGGAGTGCTACGGTGGAGGATGAGTGCTGATGGATGGAGTAGCACGTGGAAGGGAATGCATAGAGTAGAGAAATATAAGGGAGTGTATAGAGAACCCAAAAGGGAATGTGCGTAGAATGCAGAACAGTGGAGCAGATGGGGGCGATGGTGCGGTGGAGAAGTCGGTGGTGGTGGTGGAAGGGGAAATGTGGAGTGAACAGTGAGGGAAATGTGAAGGTGATGGGAGAAAGTGGTTAGGGGGTGAGGAAGGAGAAGGGATGGAGAAGCTGCTTGGTGGAGTAGATGAAAAGTGGAGTTCAAAGAGCCAAACATGGCCTTGATACCACTTGAAGGAGATAATAATTCTAAACCCACTTGATTCAAATTTAAAAACACAACAAAATGATAATTGTTGAATGATGATATTTTACAATAAGTGAGAATACCTTTTATAGGTCAAAACATACCGTTTCAATGAAATGATGTGACTCTATGTTTCATCTTAACTAATGTTACATTTAATATTAAAATAATTGCTCATCACTATTTAGAGACATAACAGTAGGTTGGGTGGAGATTTGTCCCTTACACATAGAATCGTTGTTCCAATGTGGTTCGAATCCAAGCAAGTATAACTGAATTTCTCTACATTATAGCTATGTCTTAAGCCCTAAGTTATTTACTTGCTTCAATTACTAGTTTTTAATTAAATGTGAAATATTGTTAATCTAGTGTATAGATGAAATTTTATAATTGCACTTTAATTTGGTGTATACATGAAATTTTATGTGAAACTAATTTTCATCTTTAACCCTCTTATTGTCATAGGGCTGAAAAAATTCTCTCATCTCATGAAATATTAGGAATTTTCCAATGTCATATTAGTAATGCTTATTTTCTTCTTTGCACTACTTAAAATAGAGAGACACTTTTGATCATCACAATTAGAGTTGATCACCTCTTTATAATATCTTACAGTTCTCTTCTTTTGACTAGACTATGAAGCAATCTTAGAGAGACTCTTATTTGCAATGTTGTTGACTTTGTTCTCATACATTAGATATCTCCTCATAGCTATGCTCTCAATGCAAAAGAGACTCCTATGAGGATATGATATAATGTATTGCCTTCAATTTTGAGATTATGTCTTAAATAAATTTTGGGGTTTTGATATCCTTTTCCATGATTCTTTAGAGATGTTGGAATTCCAAATTTCACATCAATATGAGATAACAAAAGTGACAAAAGTAATAGTTTCATCTTATTGGACGTTCATTTTCACTTATAACACTATACCTTATACTTTGATTTTGTTTCAACTTATTTATTCCTAAAGTACTGTATGATTATACAACAATAAAGATCCATCTTAAATATAACCTACCAAGGAGTAAGAGGGATCAAATTTCTTGACGTGTAAAGTTTATTTTTACAATGTAAATTTAAAAAAAAAAAAATGTACAAATTAATAAATTTGATCCAATTGGTGCTAGACACACAATGATTTAAGATGGATTTGTGCTTGTTTTAATGTTTTATAACTTTTGTGTAAAAATGAAGATTAAATTTACATATATTATTCAAATATTTTTTATAAATAAACTTCAGTCATTTTATTTTATTTTTTTGTAAGCTCCATAGTAAAATTATATTAGTGTACAAATTCTAAGAAGTACATGCACAAGGGAATTAGGAATTTCATCATCCCACCATGGATTCTTATAGATCTATGACTACTAAAAATTAAATAAACACACATCACCCATGCATGTATTATCATTCTAAACCTGTCAATCTTCCATGCATGGGTGACCAAAAAGCTACCAAGAAAGCTTATGTGTGAGTACATTTCCAAAATTGACAGATTCTCAAAATAACTTCTATGGGTATAAAAAGATAAGCAAAAAATATTGGCAAATTCATAAACTAGAATTCCTTTACTACTAACAATAACAAAAAAAATGACAAAGAAGAAAACTTAGAGGTTACTCGAAGTTGCGGGTGGCTTCAACATATGTGGGATTCTCTTCTACTATGGTGCACTAGTAGTCCTCTGAACTAGAAGTGATGTACAAATATTTTTTAACTAGGAACACCTCTATTTTCCTGAAGGAGCTGAAGTTCACCTAGTCGCTGTGCTCCACCTTCCTCCTTTTACAACCTTTTTGTGGAAGAAATATTGGTATTATCCTGTGCCAAGGTGGGCTCTTTTCTATCTTGTTCTTCATGAGTCTTTACTGGTTTGTAGAACTACAAGGGACTTGGGGAGGGAGAGGAATGGATAGCTACATCCGAAGATTGAGAAGGAAGATAGTTGTTTCAATTTCTAGAACCCTAAGTGTCCCCAAAATTTGAAACTAAAAACAAAAATGATTAGGCTAGTCAGTTACTACATGAACTAGACATTAACTTAACTTTTGCAGAATGTGTCGAACTTTGTTTGTGAAACCGAAATGTTGTAAGATTCTCTTCCCCTTTATAGATTTTTTCCCGATGTGGTTGTTAATGTAATTATATATAATGTGTTTATGTTACTTGTTCCAATTTAGATGATTGCATTGTGTATTGGTTTATTTCTTATCATGCATGTGTGTATATGTGTGTTCAATTTATAGCTTACTTACTGTTATAATTTTTATTTACTGGTTTATGGAAAGTCCTGACTTAACTTGTAATTGTCAATGGGTGGAGTGGCAGGACTTGTATTCCTTATAGAATCACTTGGAGAGGTAACTACTTTTAATTGAAGTGGCATGGTTTATTTAGTTCATGTTGAACTAATACAACTCTTCTCCATCTTCTGCAATTTTATTAGGTGACATAAACTTTCTATGACAGTTTAAACAATGACCTGCTACCTATGCTAAACTACTTCACTGCTTTGGATGAAAGAAGGACCACAGCCCTATCTTAGGGATTCTTATTGATATTGTTAGAATTTATCGTTGATGCATGGTTGGGTTTGTTTATACCTACGTCTAACTAGTTTATCCTTATTATTATGGTTCTAAGACTTTAAATAAGCTCCAAGCCTGTGCCTAACATTTATATGGTTTGAATGTTATATGAAAGTCTTAAGTTATCACACTTTAGCCATGATGTAATAGGGTGCATACATGGAGGTCGATTACACTTTTTGGCAATGAAATTTAGGAATAAAGAAAAAATGAACCCTCGATCAAGGTCTTGATATCTCAATCGAGGGTTTAACAAGTGCTTGATTAAGGTTTTATTTAACCCTCGATCAAGCTAGCGGTAAACCCTCGATCGAGGTATTGATATCTCTATTGAGGGTTTACTGCTAGCTTGATAGAGGGTCAAATAAATCCTCGATTGATATTATGACCTCCATTGAGCTTCCGACCTCGATCGAATATATTGGGAATAAGCCAATTATGACCTCCATTGATATTATTTTTTATATACATTGGGAATAAGCCAATTATTGAATATATATATATATATATATATATATATATATANCGGGAAGCTCTAGAGCACTTGAGTGATTGATGATTTGTGTTGAGAGGGAAACTCTCGAGCACTTGAGTGATTGATGATTTGTGTTTAGCGAGGAGCTCTGGAGCACTTAAGTGATTGATGATTTGTGTTGAGCGAGAAGCTCTGGAGCACATGAGTGCTTACCTTTGTGTTGAGTGAGAAGATCTAGAACACATGAAAAGATAATTGCAAGTGTTGGGCATAAGCCCCACAACCTTCCATGTTGATTTTGAGCATAAGATCTGGAGCATCGGATCGTTGGCCAATATATTCCCAGGTGTATCATACAAGTACATCCTAGAATTAGTGTTGAGCGAAGAGCTCTCGAATCGAACTGAATTGTAACTCCATGTTAAAGCGTTGATTATGGGATTGGGTAAGCGCTAGGGGTTACTGAAAATAATTTAATAAACTTCCGAGTGAAAATGACTCGAGAAAAATATTGATCTCATCATACTTATTTATAAGTGATTAAATGAAATTTTGAATTTCTTTATTTTCATCAAAGTATTGAAGAACTACCACGTTATACGAGGGAAAGGAAACATGCAAGGATGTTTAGAGTTTCCTAGCCTAGTAGACCTAAACCATCTACCTACTTGACCTTAATGAAGAAGTGTTGTTATGTCTAGGGATCATGGTATATGATGCCCAAAGACAAATGTTAAAAAGTGATATTATATTATGTACTTTATACATGGTATGTATAAAGAGTTGAATATAATTACAATATTAATGATGAAAGAGGAGGAAAAGCTCCATCCAATTTTTATTTATTATGTAAAGATAATAAATAGTCTAAAAACCTAAAAAGTCTAATTAGGAACTAGTAAACAGTTCCTAAGTTAAAATATTAAGAAATTACCCAAAGTAATTGAAAAGGGTTAAATGAAGAAACCAAGGTTTCTTGATTTAACTGTCCCTTTGACTAAAAATTCTGTCTATAAAGACTCAAGACAAGGAAAGGCTTGGGGTTTTGATCTATCATTAGAGGAGTCATTTTCTTCCTATTTTTTTCTCAATTAATTCTTGGAGAACATTTTCTTGGAAGGAAAAAGGAGAACTGATCCAGATCTGATATACCAAATAGGAATCCCTACCTTAGGAGCTCTAAGCTATTTGCATATTGGATTCTAGCTTAGGGGGATCCAGAATTAAACTAGGAATGGTTCCAAGTCATGGTTGGGTGGAACCTGGTAGTTCCCAAGTGATTTGGTCATAAAAAACAGAGGTCAGATCTATCTTGAATTGTTAATGCTGGTTATTTGAGTGTGTAGGTTCAACCATTAACAGAGCTTCAATTTACAGGTATGAAGCCTGAGACTGTATATTCTACTTTCCTAGAATAAATGCTGGCTATTTAGGTAAATTATTACTTTGTGTTTCCTAACCCAATATATATGTTTCTCTATTTCAAATAGCCAAGGTTTGCATCTTAAAATATTAACCCTAGGCTGTAAGTGATTTCTTATACCAGGTTTATCAAGGGTTTACTTATTGGTTTATTTTTCAAGTTAAATTTATTTACTAATGTTCATCAAGGTTTCTACACTCTAGCTTAAATCTTGTAGTAGTATGATTGATAAAACTAGGTTATGTAAAAACTAGGTTATTTTAGACTTGCTGTTATTTTTCATTTAATCTTCATATACTCTACTGACATATTACATTTGTCACTAGAGACATGGTGTAGATTTAAATAGACTAATCTTAGAACTAAGTTTAGAATACACATATGTATAAAGTTAAAATATAGGTAACCTAAGGTACTATCTAAAAATTGGACTACTATGTATATATATAATTATATATAGACATCAAATCTAAATGAGTCAAAATACTATCCATAATTATTCTCTAATAAACCATTAAGACCTTTCTAGGTCTACACATTAAATACCCGCTAACTACTAAATCATTCCATTAAATAACATCATTATAAATAAATGAACAAGAAGTATCGTTACCATTATTTTGGTCCAAGATTCACATATCTGTTCACATCTAAATCCACAGTCCTAGTATTTAAAATAAATAACATCATAATTACATGCACAAGTATTTCAAATGTCCCATCTAATAAATCTCATAACCATTATTTATAAACTAACCAAGTAAACATTTAAAACAAATTAAGGAACTTTGTAATTTTAAACAGAGGTCACGATATCGACCCATGTGGGTTCACAAACCCAAGTCACAGGACTCTATAAAACAAGCATAAGTTATATACATAAATAGTAACCCGATCACATAACTCTGCAATTCATCCCATATAACGAATTAAAAACTAGATAAAAGAATATACATGAATATTTTCCATTTTAATAAACCATATCAAAATCTCTACACAGTGCCAAAGAATTAAAATGAGAACAAGAATCGAGTCCTATGGGTATACTAGCCCAACTCACATACAATTAAAAATACAACTCTTTACATCAACCATGAACAGGGTTCCAACCATGTGGGTATTTTTTACCAAGGCCACACTATACATACAACGTATGCGGGCTACATTAATAAAATTAATACTAGTAATAAACAAACAAATATGCTATAGTGAGGTCGTAAGACCTTAGCTTCTTCCCAATACTATAAGCACGGCCTCGACCAAATTAATTATTACACAGTCCCTTTTAGATTCAACATACAACGACGAAGACTTACTGGGTTATACCCATGGTCTTCCACTGTCCACATTACACAATAAGAAAATGATAATGGTAAACTAAGCAACCCCTTAAGCTATGTGCATTATCCACATAAGCCACAACTATAAAATAAATTACATAGAATGTATTTAAACAACAAACTAACACTGCTAATGATTTCACCTACAATAGCCGTCATGGGTTCATACTCATGGTTTCTCTACAACCCTTAATTCATCAATTAAATTGACACAGTAAAGGATTGAACAAATCAAGCTATTGCAACCACTTTGGAAAAGGATCATGCCACTCATGGAAAGGCCACAACCCAATGCTATCAATGATTATATCCAAATATAAATACTCAACACACAAACCATAAAAAAAGGCATATGCCATTTTATAAACCACCATAATAAACCAATAGCGCGGCAATAAATCAACAATTACATTGTAACTGTAATAACCATTTCCATTTCATAAACGCAACATTTATTTACACAGTAATTCCATTTCAAGTTTTACAAAGTCTTGCCATGAGCCTTGGCACCATCGCAAGCAATGGTGTTTCCCAGGCATGAAATCCCCAAATCCCAAAATACAAATTACCATAACAAATAAATAAACAAAGCGTGTGAGAGCGCAAGTTTGCTCCACGTCCAACAAACTCCATAATAACATTTAAAAAAAAACCCAAGTCTTTCTACACAGCCCTGAAGGCTCATCAAACCCCACAAAGAAGCCCCAAACCAAATGATGAAACAAAATGCAGACAGGTTGAGAGACAACAAGCATAGGATTGTTGGCAAAGCTTACCTTGCACCTTGGCTCCATAGTAAAATTAACAACTAATATTGAGTCATGCTTCTCTTCACTATCTGTTGGCACCTGTAAACACCAAGCGAAACTAGGATGAGAAGTATGGGCATGCAAGGAGTCACAAAACAAAAACAAGTCACATACATGAAACCCAAAACGAAGCATACCTTCGAAGTCTGGAGGTCAACTCCATTTTCCCTATGCAGCGCCAAGACCAAACCTCAAACAACCAAGTGAATGACAAGTCCATCATGAGCCAAGCCCTAATATTGGGCTGCAACAAAAACCAAGGTGCATTAATGGCACCAACTGGTATCCACTTTCAAAGCCAAAACCCACTTTTCTATATTTTTATATCTTTGCTTCAACGTAGGTTTCCATTGCCATGCAATGCTTCAAAACCCATTAACATATGGTTCAAACATATGGTATTGTTCTCCACCCCAAAACATATCACAAGGTTTAAAACATTACAAGGTTTTGTTTAATGCATAGTCTATATATGGTATGTGCTAATCCATAGTCAAGCCACAAGGAATAAGTATTAAATGTAACATGTAAACCATAGGCTTAAAGCCTTAATGCAATATGTTTCCGTAAACTTAATGCTTAGTAAACATGGCATATGAAATATGAAAAGTTAATAATTAAACTTTATAAAAATCAAAGGTCCCATTTTAAACCAAGTTCATAACCTGCAAATAGAAAACATAGGTTACGTTAATAATTTTAATAAAATAAATGTAGAACATAAATATACTAAGATGTAAGCGACGAAATATAAAACATAATGAAGTATAAGTAGTACATAGGAAATGTAGTTGTGATAGCTAAATTGACAAAAATAGCACTTACCATGTTACAAATCTGAGTCTTTAAGGAACCATAGTAACAAACAGTAGGTCTAGCAGGATCAAGATATTCAGTTCTTTTTAAATAAGACTCTGTCGTAAAGTATGATTTTCATATGAAATAAAAGAGGTGCCTTAGTTCGAAAAACTAAGTAAGTATGAAAACAAGTAAACACCTTTACCTATCAAATCGTCATGGGAGAAGGAGTCCCACCACTTAGCCCACTTTGTTTCCACAAACAAAGTTAAGTTAGGACTTTATAAATAACAAGTAAGACTATGCAGAAAAGACGAAGCATTTAAATCAAGTAACAACACATACGCAACAAATGTATAACCATAAGAACTAAGCAGTAAACAATAGTACGACATTGTAAGGAAAATACATTAATAATAATGACTGACAATAAAATGACAGAACGTAAGAACAACTTACGAGTAAACAATTGTACATGCAGTGTACGATATATTTTCGCAAGTCAATAATGTTCTGTATAGGTAGTTTGAGTGGACTAATAATTTTTTTTTCTTTTTTTGATTTTTGGGGACATTACAAGTGGTATAAGCGTCCATTTTCAATACTAAGAGACCTATGGGCAAACCAACCATTTACTACTAGGAAAATAAAGTATGATACTAAATTTGTTATGAACAGGAAATTTTTCTATTATTTAATTTTTTTTAAATTTCATGAAACCTTTACTAAACTATTCAATTTATGAATACTAAGGAAGAAAATAGTCGGCTAGGAAGAATGAACACCCCCACCCTAGAAGGAGAACTAGTGGAGTTCAATTCTGATATTTTGAAGACTATACACAGTCTTCAAGTAGAATCATGAAGTCTCAAAGATGACAGTATGAACAAAAGAAAATAACAACAAGCTATAAATGAAGCATTACTAAGAAATATGATGGGAGGAAGCTCGCAGGGTAAACCTACCTATTCCAAAACAGTTCCAAAAGAGAACCTTACCATAAATAGGCTAGCAGCCCAAGAGAAGGAGAAAAAGAGGAACATACCCTTGAATCACCAAAAGGAGATCATCACAGTCCTTCTAGTGATGACTCTCTTTCTCCTTGAAGAAAGAAACAAAGAAGCAATGGCAGTCTACAGGGGGAGTTTAGAAAAATAAGAGCCCTGACCTATGAAGGTGAAGTAAACACTAGAAGGAAGGCTGAAGAGTAGCTGCTGGGCGTCAGTAAATATTTTTCAGGTTCATAAGTACTCAAGTGAGATGAAGGCTCATATTTCCATCTATAACTTGAATTGAAAGGTAGCAAGATGGTGGAGATATTTAAAACACACCAAGAAAGATGAGCTAAGAGAAATACGTTGGGATACCTTCCAAAAATGTTTCCAAGAGAAATATATGTCAGAAAGGTTCTTCGATAGGAAAGTAAAAGAGTTTCATGAACTACGCATGGGATCCAAGACGATGGACACATTTATTAATAGATTTCTAAATATGTTACATTATGTACCATATATCAAAGAAGAAAAGGTAAATATCCAGTAGTTCCTAGGATGTATTCCTCCTAGTTTCAAGATAGGATTAGATTTGACATGCCTAAGACCTTGGATACCACATTGCACAAATATAGGCTCTATTATCAGCATGGATAGCTAAGGCAGGATAACATGAATTGAAACTGAGACAAGTCTAATAACTTCTCTGATCACTGCAAACCTGGGTCCAACCCACAACCATACAAAAAGCAGAATAACAGCTTTCAAGTGAACAAGAACTTTACTAAATTTGGTATGAATCCTTATGTACCAGTTACTAATGTTAACAAGCCAGTAGCAAGTGGAGCCAATGCTACCCCGCTATAGATCAAGTGCTGGATATGTAGCGGGCCTCATTATGCTTGAGATTGTAATAATAATACTGGTGGGGTCTTGTACAACTTACAAGAAGAACCAACTGTTGAGGACATAGCTAGAACACTGCCGATCTATTCAACATTGGATTGTTGACAGGAATATCATCAAGATACAATGGTTGAGATAGAAGGTAAGATCTTGAACACTTCTATTTCAATACTTATTGATCCCTGTGCTTGTTGGAGCTATGTTTCTCCTAAAATTATTGATGTATATGAACTAGGCAAAGTAAAACATGATAAACCTTGGTTGGTTTAGTTAGCCATGGGTACAAAATGGAAAGTTTTAGAAATTGTTAAAGAATGTGAGGTAAACCTGAATGGTTTTTCTATGAAATTAAACCTAAACATCCTACCTTTAGGATCATATGATGTATTTATTAGCATGGAATGGCTGGAATAGCACCATTTCATGCTTGATTTCTTACACGAGTCTATCTTTTGTATTGATAGCATAGGGAACCAAGTGAAGGTTTAGGGCATTCCTAAGAAAGTTTCTATAAGACAAATATCTTCCTTAGAAGCGAAGAAATGTGTTAGGAAAGGATGCAAGTTATTTGTAGTGAACATACGATACATAGAGTCTGATAAAGAGAAATGCATAAAAGAATTCCCCGTTCTTGAAGAATTCAAGGATGTGTTTCCTAAGGAAATCCCCAGATTACCTCCGAAATGAGACCTAGAATTTTCCATCGAACTGACCCCAAGATAAGTTTCGGCTTCCAAATCCCCTTACCACATGAGTGTACCAGAATTGGTGGAAATCAAATTGCAGCTACAGGATTTGATAGAGAAAGGGTATATCCAATCCAGTGTGTCTCCTTGGGGAGCATCAATATTGTTCGTAAAGAAGAAGGACGATACGATGTGGATGTGCATTCGGATTACTGTGAGTTGAACAAAATAACTATCATGAATTGTTATCCACTCCCTAGGATCGATGACTTGTTCGATCAGGTCGGAGGAGCTACAATATTTTCAAAGATTAACTTGTGATCTAGGAACCATTAGGTATGGATTTGCGATGAGGATATTCACAAAATCTCCTTTTGTACAAGGTACAGGAACTATGAGTTTGTATTGATTCCATTTGGGTTGACCAATGCACCTGCAAACTTTATGTGTATGATGAACAACATATTCAGTAGGTATGTGGATAAGTTTGTGTTGGTATTTATAGATGGCATACTTGTTTATTCAAAGAATAAATAAGAACACAAAGAACACCTTCGCATAGAACTACATGTGTTGAGAGAACACCAGCTTTACGCTAAGTTTAGTAAATGTGATTTTCACAAATCATAGATACTGTATTTAGGTCACATTATCTCCTAGACTGGGATAGTTGTGGTCCTAAAAAATATTAAATCCATAAAGGATTGGCCTACTTGTACTAGTGTCACTGACATTAGGTCCTTTTTGGGATTAGTAAGATATTATTGAAAGTTCATTAAGAAATTATTGAGAATTGCTTTCCCTATGACCACTTTGCAGAAGAAAGCAAGTAATTTCTTGTGGACTGCTAAGCATGAATAAAGTTTTCAAAAGCTTAAGCAGATTTTGATGACCACACTGGTGTTACAGATTGCGGATCCCGATGGGTATTTTGTTGTTTGCACGGATGCAAGCAAGGAAGGACTTGGAGGAGTCCTCTTACAGAAGGATCATGTGATCTATTATGAATTGTAGAAGTTAAAAGAGCATGACCATAATTACCCTACGCACGATCTTTAGTTATCTACCATCATCCATGCTTTGAGGATGTGGAGGTAGTACCTCCTAGGATGGAATTTATTTTTGAAGACAGAAAATATGAGTTTGAATTATTTATTTGATCAATTGGATCTGAATGCAAGGAAATCCAGGTGGTTGGCTTTCCTTAGTGAGTACCATTTCGAGCTAAATCACATTAAGGGAAAAGAGAACAAGGTTTTTGATGCTTTGAACCGACGAAATCATATGATATATGAGGTGAATTTGAGTCAAATCGATGCAAATTTGCATGAGAGGATTAGAGAAACCAATAGAGTCGACCCATTATATGTGGAAATCCTCAAGAAAGTCCAAGAGGACAGGTTGTTTCAACAACAAAAGGAATACAAGGTAGACAAATCCAGACTGCTATGGTCCAAGGATCGATTGTATGTTCCAGAAGGAGGGGACCTTTGGTCCAGCATCCTCATGGAATTTCATAAGGCACCCTACTACAGGCACCCGCGATATCAAAAGATGATATTCTCTATTAAGAGACACTTTTTCTGGCCTAAGTTAAAGGTTGACATTGCAATGTTTATTCCAAAATTTCAGGAATCCCAGCTAGTCAAAGATTAACATCAGCATCTTGCGGGATTGTTGTAGCCATTACCCATTCTAGAATGGAAGTGGCAGGTCATTAGTATGGATTTCATCACCGATTTACCGAAAATTAAGAAGAAAAATGATTCTATTTTTGTGGTCATCGACAAGTTGTCGAAATAAGCACACTTCATTCCTTTGAATTCGACCTACAAAGCAATGAACATTACTGATATCTTCCTGAGGTAGATATTTCAGTTGCAAGGGATACCCAAGGAAATTATCTTGGATTGAGATGTTAAGTTTATAGGAAAATTTTGGAGATCTTTATTCTCTGTATTGGAGACGCAGTTGAACTTTAGCATTGCATATCACCCACAGACAGACGGGCAGATAGAAAGAATAAACCAGATTGTTGAGGACATGCTTCGGATGTATGTCATGAACAACCCTAGTAAGTCGGAGGATTACCTACATCTCACATAGTTTCCATATAACAATGGTTATTAGACTTCTGCCAAGATGAGTCCCTTCCAGGTACTCTATGGACGGAAGTGTAGAACACTGGTTACTTGTGATAACCCAATGGATCAGCTCATCTGAGTGCCTTATTTGTTGATAGACTTGGAACAGCTGGTTACCAAGGTCCAGGTGAATCTTAAAGCAGTACAAGACCATTAGAAACTTTATGTCAATTGGAAAAGAAAAGATAAGGAATTTCAAATATGCGATCATGTTTACTTGTAAGTAAAAGAGAAATGAAGCTCGTTGAGCTTGGGTAGGTGAAGTAAATTAGCACCTAGGTTTTGCAGACCTTTTGAAATACTGGCCAAGAAAGGGCCAGTGGCATATGAACTAGAGTTTCCCATGCATGTAAGAGTCCATAATGTTTTCAATGCATCTTTTTAAAAGAAATATGTTTTTGATACTAAACATGTTGTTGATTGGTCCATGTTACACGTGGAACCTGAAGGGGAGTTTGCCCCTGATCCTACTCATATACTGGACAAGAGAGAGGTGCAGCTTTGGAAGCACATCGTAGTCCATTTTAAAGTGCAATGGAAGCACTTTGAGTATAATGAGGCTACTTGGGAGAATGAATCCACCATGAGAAACGCTTACCTTGCCTTCTTTTATGATGTCATTCTATGTCCCTGGAACACCAGGGATGGTGTTGTTCTAAGTGGGGAGGGATGTAATATCCTGAATTTTGGACCTAACACTTGTAGGAATGTGCCTCTTGATTATGATGATTATCTTGATGTTTTATTTTTAATTTGGGTAGAAGACCCCACTGCATATGAAGATGATGATTTGTTTTATATATTGGGCATAAGCCAATTATTGATGATATCTATATATGCTTGTTTATGTTGGGCATGGAATCTGAAGCACATGATTGATGAGATATTTTGTGTTGAGTGGGAAGCTCTGGAGAACTTGATTGATTGATGATTTGTGTTGAGAAGGAAGCTTTGGAGGATTTGAGTGATTGATGATTTGTGTTGAGCGGGAAGCTCTGGAGCACTTGAGTGATTGATGATTTGTGTTGAGCGAGAAGCTCTAGAACACATGAAATGATAATTGGAAGTGTTGGTCATAAGCCCTGGAGCCTTCCATATTGATGTTTAGTACAATATCTCGAGCATCAAATAATTGTCCATTGTATCCCTAATTGTATCATACAAGTAAATTCAAGCATTAATGTTGAGAAAAGAGCTCTGGAATTGCACTGAATTGTAACTCCCTGTTAAAGCATTGACTATGGGATCTAGTAAGCACTAGGGGTTACTGAAAATAATTTAATAAATTTCCAAGTGAAAATGACTTGAGAAAAATATTGATCTCATCATACTTATTTATAAGTGATTAAATTAAATTTTGAGTTTCTGTATTCTCATCAAAGTACTGAAGAAATACCACGTTATACGAGGGAAATCCAACATGCAAGGATGTTTAGAGTTTCATAGCCTAGTAGACCTAAACCATCTAACTAATTGAACCTAATCAAGAAGTGTCGTTAAGTCTAGGGATCATGGTATATGAAGCCTAAAGATAAATGTTAACAAGTAATATTATTATGTACTTTATACATGGTATGTGTAAAAAATTGAATATAATTATAATATTAATGACGAAAGAGAAGGAAAAGCTCCATCCAATTATTATTTATTATGTAAAGACAATAAATAGTCCAAAAACCTAAAAATTCTAATTAGGATCTAGTAGAAAGTTCCTAAGTAAAAATATTAATAAATTACCAAAAGTTACTGAAAAGGGTTAAATCAAGAAACCAAGGTTTCTTGATTTAACTGTCCCTTTGACTGAAAAGTCTATATATAAACACTCAAGCCAAGGAAAGGCTTGGGGTTCTGATCTATCATTAGAGGAATCATTTTCTGCATGTTTTTCTCTCAAGTAATTCTTGGAGAACATTTTCCTGGAAGGAAAAAGGAGAACTAATCCAGATCTGATATACGAGATAGGAAACCCTACCTTAGGAGCTCTAATATACTTGCATGATGGATTCCATCTCGGGGGGATCCATATTTAAACTAGGAATGGTTCCGTGTCATGGTTGGGTGGAACGTGGTAGTTCCCAAGTCATTTGCTAATAAAAAACAGAGGTGACAACTGTCTTGAATTGTTAATGCTCGTTATTTGAGTGTGCAGGTTCACCCATTAAAAAAGCTTCAATTTATAGGTATGAAGCCTTAGACTGTATATTCTACTTTCCTAGAATAAATGTTAGCTATGTTAGGTAAATGATTACTTTTCATTTCCTAACCCAATGTATATGTTTCTCTATTTAAAACTACTAGGGTTTGCATCTTAAAATATTATCTCTAGGCTGTAAGTGATTTCTAATACTATGTTTATCTAGTGTTTACTTATTGCTTTGTTTTGCAAGTTCAATTTATTTACTAATGTTCATCAAGGGTTCTACACCCTAGTTTAAATCATGTAGTAGTATGATTGATAAAACTGGGTTATGTACAAACTAGGTTATTTCAAACCTGATATTATTGTTCATTTAATCTCCATATATTCTAGTGACATATTACATTTGTCAGTAGAGACATGCTTTATATTTTAATAGATTAATCTTAGAAGTAAGTTGAGAAAATAGATATGTATAAAATTACAACCTAGATAACCTAAGGTACTATCTACAAATCAGACTACTATGTATATATATAATTATATATAGACATCAAATATAAACCAGTCAAAATACTATCCATAATTATTCTCTAATAAACCATTAAGACCTTTCCAGGTCTGCACATTAAATACCTGCTAACTACTAAATCATTACATTAAATAACATCATTATAAATAAATGAAGAATAAGTATTGTATACATAAACTTATATACATAAACAGTAACCCAATCACATAACTCTGCAAGAATTCCCATATAAGAAGTTAAAAACTAGATAAAACCATATAAAAGAATCTTTTCCATTTTAATAAACCATATCAAAATATCTACATAGTTCCAAATAATTACAATGAGAACATGAATCGAGTCATATGGGCATACAATCCCAACTCACATACAATTAAAAATACAACTCTTTTACATCAACCATGAATAGATTTCCAACCCTATGGGTATTGTTTATCAAGGCCACACTATACATACAACGTATGCGGGATACATTAAGAAAATAAATACTAGTAATAAACAAACAAATACACTACAATGAGGTTGTAAGACCTTATCTTCTTCCCAATATTGTAAGCACAGCCTCGGCCAAATTAATTATTGCACGGTCCCTTTAGAGTCAACGTACATCGACGAAGCCTTACTGGGTTATACCCATGTTCTTCCACAATCCACATTACACCATAAGAAAATGATAATTGTAAATTAAACAAACCCTTAAGCTATGCGCATTATCCACATAAGCCACAGCTATAAAATAAATTACACATCATGTATTTAAACAATAAACTAACACTGCTAATGATTTCACCTACGAGAGCCATCATGGGTTCATACTCATGGTTTCTCCACATCCATTAATTCATCAATTAAATCAACATAGTAAAGGATTGAACAAATCAAGCTATCATAGCCACTTTGGGAAAGGATCATGCCACTCATGGCAAGCCCTCAACCCGACGCTGTCAACGATTACATCAAAATACAAAAGGCATATGCCATTTTATAAACCACCATAATAAAATAGCACGACAATAAATCAATAATTATACAGTAACTATAATAACCATTTCCATTTCATAAACGCAACATCTATTTACACAGTAATTCCATTTCAAGTTTTACATAGTCGCACCATGAGCTTTGGCACCATTGCAAGCAATGTGCTTCCCAGGTATGAAATCCCGAAATCACAAAATACAAATTACCATAACAAATAAATACACAGATCCTGTGAGAGCACAATTTTTCTCCACGACCAACAAATGACATAATAACATTTAAAAAAAATAACTCAAGCCTTTCTACATAGGCTCAAAGGCTCATCAAACCCCAAAGAGAATCCCCAACCCAAACGACAAAACAAAACGTAGATAGGCCAAGAGACAACAAGCATAGGCTTATTGGAAAGGCTTACCTTGCACCTTGGCTCCACAGTCAAACCAACGACTGAGCTTGAGTCGCACTGCTCTTCACTATCCCTTGGCACTTAGAAACACCAAGCGAAATGAGGATGAGAAGTATGGCCATGAAAGGAGTCACAAAACAAAAACGAATCATAGACATGAAACCAAAAATGAAGCATACCTTTGAAGTCTGGAGGTTACCTCCATTTTCCCTACGCAGAGCCAAGACCAAACCCCAAACTACCAAGTGAATGACAAGTCCATCTTGAGCCAATCCCTAAGCTTGGGCTGCCACGAAAACCAAGGTGCATTAATCACACCAGCTGGTATCCACTTTCAAAGCCGAAACCCAATTTTCTATAGTTGGATATTGTTGCTTCAACATAGGTTTCCATTTCCATGCAAGGCTTAAAACCCATTAACATATGGTTCAACCATATGGTATTATTCGCCACCCCAAAACATATCACAAGGTTTAAAACTTTACAAGGTTCAGTTTAATGCATAGTCCATATATGGTATGCGCTAATCCATAGTCAAGCCACAAGGGATAAGTATTAAATGTAACATGTAAACCATAGGATTAAAGCCTTAATACAATATGTTTCCCTAAGCTTAATGCCTAGTAAACATGCCATATGAAATATGCCATGTTAATAATTAAATGTTATAAAAATCAAAGGTCTGGTTTTAAACAAAGTTCATAACTTGCAAATATAAAACATAGGTTACGTTAATAGTTTTAATAAAATAAATGTAGAATGTAAATATACTAAGATGTAAACAACAAAATATAAACCATAATCAAGTATAAGTAGTACATAGGAAATTTAGCTGTGATAGCTAAATTGACTAAAATAGCACTTGCCATGTTACAAATCAGAGTCGCTAAGGAACCGTAGTAACAAACAGTAGATCTAGTAGGATGAAGATATTTAGTGCTTTTTAATTATGACTCCGTTGCAAAGTATGATATGAATCTGAAATAAAATAGGTTCCTTAGTTTGAAGAACTAAGTAAGCCTGCAAATAAGTAAACACCTTTACCTCTCAGACTGTCATGAGAGAATGAGTCCCGCCACTCTGCCCACTTTGTTTCCACAAACAAAGTTAAGTTAGGACTTTATAAATAACAATTAATACTTTGCAGAAAGGATGAAGAAGTTAAATCAAGTAAGGACACATACGCGACAAATGTATAACAATAAGAAATAAGCAGTAAACAACAGTATGACATCGTAAGGAAAATACATTAATAATAATGACTAACAGTAAAATGACAGAACTTAAGAACATATTACGAGTAAACACTGGTACATTTAGTGTATGATATATTTCTGCTAGTCAATAATGTTCCGTATATGAAGCTTGACTAGCCTAATACATTTTTTTTATTTTCAATTTTTTGGGAAATTACAACACGAAGGATTGGAAAAAATCCAAACCCTAAATGTGAGACAGTCATGAACCTTAACATGGCGTAGGAATTTATCTAAACAACCCATATATTTTACTTTAAATATTTGGATATATATTCAAATTATGGAAAACTTTAATTGTAATTTAATTTTTAGAAAAATGATGAAAGCATTTACATAATTATAATTTAAAAAATTAGTTTAAAATTATACTTTTTTAAAATGTCTATGAAAGAGCTAATGGAATATATAAATTTAAATTTTAGATTTGAGAAAATTAAATTAATAGTTTAAAGATTTAAAAAAAAAAGAAACTATTAATAAAATATATAAGTTCAGAACTTATAGAGAAGTGGAACTTTATATTTTTGTTTTAAGGCAACTCAAATCTAAGTATTGTGGTTTTTCTTGTATTTCAACATAAAAAATAAAAATAAATAAAAACAAAAAATAAATAAAACATGAAACTTGTTATTCAAGTGTGAATCAAAGTTAGCTAGGAAAATATCATAGAATCTCTAGCCTCTTGTAACAAACATACATTCCATGAATAACAACCTAGAAGCAACCAACATTCCCTATGTAGACAAAAATAAGACTATAGCACATGGCATGACTAACTTGTACCTAGTGGAAAAAAATCGACATGTTGAACATATTGTTGTATCTTTTCAGAATATCCTTGATGGAATGGTTGACATGTGCCTAGTGGAAAAAATGATATTTTCATAAATTATGTGTATAAGTAAATTTAAAAAAAAATTGAAATGAAAAGTTAGAGACTGTTATTGGATTGGGATCAAAAGTTAGAGCTTCAAACTAAGAGAAAACCATGAGTCCCAAGAGCAGTTTTGCATTCACACACATGACATGAATGATCAAGCTCAACTATCTATGAATTTTTTTTTCATGTGTCATTTCCTTATTAATTGTGTTCACACTCATGATCATTTTCCCATTATTAATGTGCACCATGTGATGATATATTAATCATATCAAATCTACATCTTTACTGTTGACATATTTATCATTTATCTTATATTCTATGCTAACTGCATTTATTATGCCTTATTTCATGCAGATGCATTTCTACAGGGGGGTTGTTCGGTTCACCAAAGGTAGAGCACTGGCGGATCTGTGGCCATTCCTCACCCTGGAGTTCGAAAGAGGACTCATAAGTATACAATTGTGCATGATGTACTCTTTGTTGTTAGTTACATCAAATTAAATTGTTTCACATGTGTATATTTAATCATAAATGTGTATGTCTCTATTTTCACAGGTTCTCCTAGGCGTTCTACACTGACAAATTCTCCTATTGAGGAGATATGCAGCAACCGCTTTTCCAATTGCTATATGCATGTGAGAAACGAGGAGGATACTGTTGGTGTCGGTGGGGAGGTTACCCACGAGATAGGTACATTAAATGCATATATATATATATATATATATATATATATATATATATATATTTATTTCAGTTAGCGGTACCTTTAATTTATATTGATTTCAAATTCACCTACATTTGATATATGTGTTTTGACTGACATTGATGTTTTCATCTAATTTTTAGGTGCTGCACAACAGGGCCCTGACCCTCCTGAGGAAGCACCATGGGAGGATGAGATCATGCAATCATGTTGCAAGACATTACAAGTCAGCGTGATTGTTTGCAGATTAATGTCCACTCCATTTCAGACCACTCACCCACATCATGTTCGATGTAG
>LPNX010901035.1:0-135498 GCA_001517045.1 Pseudotsuga menziesii
AAGGAGTCAAGAACAAGGTGACAGCCTTGACTCGAGACTTGCCCCTAAGGACACACCGAGTGGCTTGAAGATTTCTGCCACATGACCCAGGTGTGTGAAAGGCAGAAACATGATTTAAGATGATTAATGTGACGAATTGAACACAAGACAAAGCAATCCACGTTGCTATCACCGGAATTGAAAGATAGACAAATATTTGAGAACTTCATGAAATAGATAAAGCATTTACAGATATGATTTATAATCAAACATTCAATGGACAAATGGCCCAGATTATCAACAATGCTAAAAGATGGACCAGTGCCTATGGAGTCAACTTATCAGAGATGCTTTGTGTATAAAAAGATGTGAATCCCAAAAGATGCTAGTGAATGTTAGGTTTTGCAAGTGCTCTTGGTAAGTTTTAAGAGTTTTTTATTTGTGATCTTCACTTATGGTAGTTGGATGTCCTAACCGGTAATACCTTCAGTGGCTCCATTCAAAGACATGACGAACCTGTCTGGGGTCAAAGGTAAGTGTTCAATAACTTAACTACCAATGCCCAGATTGGGTAGCCCGACGCCCACACTTGGAATTTGCCCACATGCCTCGGTATTTATCGAACAACGCTGGTGCATTGGTTATGGGGAAAAGTTTTAGTTAAGTTCCTCTTGTGGGTTTTAGAGATCCAATGTCGTTTCTACGTATTCTGATCTAAGATTGGTCAGAGCATACTCCGGAAAGGAGGGAAGGGATTTAATTAATTAAAGGGGTGTGTGTGTTGAAGAATTTATTAAATTAATTAATTAAAACTCTCTGACAGAGAGCGCTCTTGACCTCGTCTTATGGTAGTGATTCAAGAGACTTAGCTAATCTATATGCTTGATGCAAGGATATGTAGTGGGAATGCTCTCTGATAGAAAGTGCTTTTGGCTTGGATTACGGCAAGTTCAAGAGAATTTCAAGATTAATTGATTAACTTATTAAATAATGAAAAGACAACTCTCCGATAGAGAGCACTCTTGATCTACAAAGTGAGATTCAAGAGATTTCTACTTTAAACAGTTGAATTACTTATGAATATAAAAAAAATTAAAAGATGAAGTAATCAACCTAGTTAATGAAACAAAATGGGCTAATATAACAATTAGTATCTACTTTGCAAAAAAATAAAACTATTCTAAGTACTCAAAATAAATATAAGCTAAGAACAAAAAACACTCTTCCCCAAATGGGGAAGAAAAACCAAGTATGGGAGGCCCTATCCCACTTAGCCTTGTTTTATTAATGAAGTACAAATTCCTTTGGAACTTAATCCTTGTCAGGACTTTTGAGAACTAACTTAAGTAAAATGAAAAACTCTTATGAGTTTGTATAAAGGAGAATGACTTCCTTTTTGGATTTGGATCCTTGTCTTTGGATCTAGTTTTGCTTGCTCTTTCTTGTTTGGTTTTGCTTTTAGTTCACCTATGGATAAGAGCTCTAAACAAGGACTAGTAAGAGTGTTAGGAAACCAATTTTAACCTGTGATTCGAAAAGATTAAGTGGATGAGAAGACAAGTGCCTTATGAGATGAAATAAAAGATCAAAACAATGGAATGAGACCCAAAATCAAAACTTGGAAAGGATCAGGCAAGCTCACCGTTTTTTATGTAAAATGCACGATTTTTGACAAAACGACTTTGGAATTTTTGTGAATTTAAAATTAAATATTTTTTAACATTTTAGGCTAATTTCTAGAATTTGAAAAATAACAGAAAATTATAGAAAATCAGTAAAAAAATCAACAAGTACAAAATTGCACGTTTTTCGAGAAAAAGTAAAAAATTAAAAAAAAATTGAAAACATTTGAAAATTTTCTGATTTTTAATGAATTTCCAGAATTTAGAATTAACAAAAAAAAATTCAAAAATCAGCCCAAAAAACAGCAAGCTTGAAATGGCACGCTTTTCGAGAAAAGTCAAAAAATTGGAAAAATTTTGAAAAAAATTCTTGTTTTTAATGAATTTCCAGAATTTATAATTAATGAAAAATACAGAAAACCAGCAAGTCTAAAAAATGGAAAATTTTGTACGGTTTTCGAGAAAACTCGTGCACGTTTTCCAAGGCAAAAAAAGATGGATTTAAAAAGGAAATGAAACTAGATCTTTAAAAATGGACCTTTAGAAAGATGGATCTAGCTTTGAAAAAGTAGATATAAGGCTAGAAAGCCTAGATCTAACTTAGTAGAAGCTAAGCAAGCTTAAAATAAATATTTAAATGACTTGATAACTTCTACAAAAGTGGAAAAGAGGTAAGATAGAACCTTGAAAATAGAGATCCACTTGTAGTAACCAATGTAACCAATAGATTTTTAAAATTTTGTGGTTTGATGAATGAGGCAAGCAAGCCCTTCGCTTCTTGATTTCTTAAAGTAGAAGACTCCCTTAGGCACCTATAGAATGAATGCATAAACCAAACAAGAGCTCTTGTGTTTGGGAGAATACCTGAAAGCCACAAAACTTAAGAGAAAAGTATAGATCAAATAATATTGTGCTAGATTGTTAGCCTTGTAATCACAAGATCATATACTTAAGAATCAAAAGAAATGAACTAAGAATGGTATCACCTTGAACAAGATGAAGCATGGCACACAAATAACTCCCACATGGACCTCCAAAGTCTTCTTGCTTTATTCAAAATCAAAAGATATTACAAATTTTTCTAATGTGTACTTGCACAAATTCTGCATCCCAATAGAGCTGAAAGAGCCTCTATTTAACAAATGAGAGAGTGTTAAAACCCTAAAACCAAAAAAACAACCCTAACCAGCGTAGCCACCTAACAAAGAGCCCAGACCTAAACCGGAGAACCGAGAGTGAGGGGAGGCCTCCACCCAGGCAAGATGCTCCCATTCCAAACCTGTGCACTGAAAATAAGCCAAGGATGAGGCCACACATGTGATGACGCCCTCATGAGGAGAGAGGGGCATGAATGGGTGAAGGAGGCTCTTGATGTTGGTAGAACCACCTCATTTAAGTCTGGTTGGAGTCTATGCTAGGTTTGAGAAGCCCACTGATGGTGCAAGCTTTAGTCTTCACCTCGATCAAATCATCGGACCAATGAGTGCTCTCCATCTCATCTTTAGTTGGAGATGACATGCCTGCTAACTGATAATAAATTAATTGCCCTCTTAATGATGATTGAAGCTGAGTTATGATAACTCCAATCATCATAAGTGCTCCATGAGATGTCATTTGGCCTTTTATTTCACTGAATTTGGATTAATTTGGAGATTTTTAATTTTCTCCAAAATAATCATTTTTTAATAAAAATTCATTTTTTTACTCAAAACTGACTTTTTTGAGTAAAAAGGCATTATGTGTCCGATTGTTGATCTGAAAGTTGGTTCTGACTGGCTGGCTGATCGAGAATTATTTTTGGTTTAAGGTTAGATCCTTCAATCATTGAATTCATATCCCAGATGACTTATTTACCACGAATGGGTTTTTTCCATTTAATTTATGGAAAAATTAACCCAAAAAACTTAGGAAAAGTAATTAAAAATTAAAAAATTAAAAAAAAAATATTTTTTCCCCGTTCGAAAAAGATTTTTTCGAAATTTTTTATGTGTCCAGATGACTTAGGACATGACCATGATCTATCTAAATAATGTCTAGTAGGCTTATAACACTCAGTTGGGCTCTTATAACCCCCCAAGGACCAGAATTCAACATTGGGCATTCCAGCTTTGGAGGAAGCAGAAGAAAACCTCATCAATTATACTCAGCTGAAGGCAAAGCATAATTGTTAGGGGCAAAAAACTCCCTGGAATACCCTATTTGAGATTCTACGTCTCAGGAGACCGAACCATTCAAAAATATCCTACAAGCACATTTTATTACAAACCCCATGGAACCATGGTCAAAATTATTCAAATAAAAAAGTGACTAGCCAATATTGGCTAGACATGAAGATGAATCAACTAATACACTGGAATCAGACATTGAACATGTTTGTCAACCGGTGGCTCCTCAGTTTATTTTACTATGGTACAAATAAGTGGATAACACTATGTGTGTCATACTGGTAGCAAAGGACTCTGCTATCTTTATAGTTGTTTCTCATTTTTTATCCTAGGGTTTTATATTTTTCTTTATTTGAGTTCGTAACTTTAGTATTACCTTATTCCTTTTTAATACCCTTGTGTTTCATGATTTCTATGTTTTATGGTGATTTGTTTTTAAGGCTCAAATCATTTATTGTTTAAAGTTATGGGCTTGTATTAGAGCAAGAGAATTTATGATAAAATCAAGTATAAAATGGGTTATATAAACTGGCAACATTTTTTAGAAAGGGAAATATTGCATCGCTGCCAGATGGTTTTATTCATGATATCATTTTAAAACTTGATAATGGAACGAAATTATATGGATATATTAAACACATGGAAAAGATTGTACACTTGACAGGGTTGGTACTATGGTTTAAAGCATTATCATTATTCTTTGAATGCATGTCTAAATGATGAATGAACTTGTTGATCATGGCACGCATTTGCTTTCACAAGTGTTCTTTGTATGAAGTCGAGGCATTTGATATGATGGACAATGGTAACAGTATTGACAGTGTTGACATTGACATAATCCATATTACATTAAACTTGTTTTATGATACTATTTTGAATTTCATTAGGTCTGTGTAGTTTGTATTGTGAAAAAATTGCAGAATGTTGAAGGTAGCAATAGAGGAAGACGTAGATATTTTGGTGAAAAGAAGACCAGGAGGTTTGATTTGTAGAATGGAACCTGATAATACACGATGGATAATGCAATTTCCAAGATCAGCTTAGTTAATGAGAAATGCAGGTTGGTTTTCCTTCTGTGAAAAGTTGCAGGGTTATAATACACAGGTGGCTCAGGCCTTCATTAAAAATTACAAATAAGGAGTGGTTTAGTTCAAGAATTTGAAGGCTATGGTGAATGCAGAATCTATTGCAGAAGCAATAGGGGTTCCAGCACAAGGAGAAAGGTGGTTTAAACAGTAGGATTTTCAGGGCAATTATGATGAGTTCTTGTTGTCAGGGTTTGAGAAGTTGGACTGGAAGAATGGTATTCATGTAAGTAATATAAAACCCAATTGGAAAATTCCTTTGGAAATGGTTCAAAATTATATCACTTGTGAAGGTCGCTATGATAGAATCCTAAAATGTCATTTGACGTTGTTAATGCATCTCAATGGAAGTTTAAAACTTAATCTCCCATTTTATCTATTAAAAAGCCTGCAAAAGATGGTCACATGGATTCAAGCCCATCCAGAACACATTGCTTGTTCTATATATCACCAGGGTTTGATCAAATTGTTGCTGATTTCACAATTGAATAAAGAAAGACGAAGTTATGAAATTTTTTTGTCAGATTTAGGGTTTGAAGAAAAGATCAAAGAAAAAGGAAAAAGGGTAGCAGAAGAATTGAACCAGCAAATGGAAAATCATGAAGAACAGACTGAGCATATTGCAGCAGAAGGAAAGGGTTTTTTAGAAAATCTAAACCAAATAAATAACTTATTTCTTGAAGCTTCAATTATAGATGAAACATCAAATAAATAGCTAAAAGAAGAGCATAAAAAAATTGAAACGTTGAGTATGGTTCTAAAAAATATAACTTCAAAGAAAGAAGAATGAGTTCAGGTTTTGAATCCAGAAGGCATTAGTTTAAAGCCTAGGACTAGGCTAAGGAGTAAGATGCAGGCAAAAATGGAATTAGTGCATATTCCAAAGAATAGAAATGAAGACCGTGGAGAGCTTGTAATGGTAAACGATTCTTTTAGCGAAGAAACTATACATCCATCCAAGGATCAATACTGTTTAGAAAATGAAAATTTCATTGATATTCAAGGTGTTGCGAGATCTATACCTGAAATATTTTGCACAAGTAAACAGGTATATTCTGAAGACTGTTCAGTCTCAAAATATCCACAAGAAGATGAAGTTCTTATGAAACAAAAGGCTATTGAAATAGCTCCAGAATTGAACCAAATTAAAAAGTCTCTATAGACATATAAGGAGCAAACCAAGTTTTTGCAGAGTATCAATGAAAAGTTAATGACTGCAAATAAAAGGTTACGAGAAGACTTGGAGGAAAAAGAAACTGATTACCAAAATCTACTTTCAATATCTAAAGACATCTTGAAAGAGAAGAGAGCTATCCAGAAGCAGTATGAACACATGAAGACCCGAAGTAAAGAGGCGCACAATCAAATGGAGAATGAGGATGCTGAATTTGCCAGATTGCAAAAGAGATCCCAGGTTTTAAGTGATCTGACTGTTTTAGCAGAAGCTTCTAAGAGTATTTAGACTTAGGATGATAGTTAGCTTTGAAAGCAATTAGGGCTTGACAGATGTCTATTTTTATTTCTATTTGTATTGCATTTGTATTAAGTCTGTTTTAGAAGATCGACTTTTCTATTTTTAAAGAAATTTGATCCATAAAAATAGGACTGATAATTATTTCAAAAACTCTGAAGTTTTGTATATAAGGGGTAGTAGCTAGATGTGAAAGGTGGAAATCGAAGATAGGAATCCAGTTTTGATATGTACTGTAAGACATAAAACTCTTTGCATCTTTAATACAAGACTTACTTTGATATGATTATGGTTATGAGTTTTTCTTGTTCTTTTTTATGAATTGTATTTTTTATGATTTATCCCGTGTATGGTCAATTTAAATCCATTACATGATTCTTGTGATAAAATACAATTACCATTTAACATTAAGTGACAGAACCAAGTTCATTTTATAAATTCATGCCCGTACTCCTCCTGTTATTGAATTTTGTATTTTATTTTATGTCATACAGTTCTATGATGGTTATTTGATATCCCTGTATCTTTTGATTACATACCAATTCTATTTTGATTTTGATTTATAATATTGAATTATCTTTAAATATTTCTCTAAGCTTGAACCCCAGTAGTCTAGGTTCAACTTTAGGTATAACAGATTGGATCTTAGTATTGATATAGTTATATGGTGAAGATATGAGAAATAAGAAGAAGAAAGCTTAAGACAAATCGAAAGGTTGAAGATCTGTTCAGATGTGTAATTTTTTTCTTTGATTCGCTATGAATAACAAGAAAAAGTTTTTTTTCTTTGGAAAAAAATCAAGGAAACCCACTAATACTAGCTGATAGAAGGTCACTAAGTTCATTCAAGACTCACTTCAACTTAGGGTGATATCTACAAGGTTGTATACGAATAGAATGAGGTAAAAATTTCTAAGTGCACGAACAGGTAAATAGAAAAACAGTATAGCATTCCGCTTGAGTGTTATGTTGTTGTGAATTTAATTATGCCAAGTTTTGGCAGCACTACGAGAGAAACATGTGGAAGTTGCAGAGATTACTGGTGCAAAAGAAATTTAAAGGACTTTAAAAACTTCACGATTTAGATTTAAAGTTTTAGACGATTTTTGCTTTAAATCTCGTGGGAGGTAGAGGGAAACAACGTTTCCACCAAGTGAGTGCGCCATTGTACTCGGTGCCGTGCCCAAATATTTCATCTCCTATTCGTGTAGTATACATTGTACTTGGTGCCCGAATATTTCATCCCCTTACATTTTTTTTAATCATAATATTTAGTAATGCAAACATCCTTTATAATAAACATAGACATTTTATGATGATTATATAAAAAATATATAGATAACAATTAAATATTTTTTTACTTTTCATGAAATTTAAATAAAATCAGTATAGTAATAATAACTATCATTTTTTGAATAACTAATGAAATTTAAATAAAATCGTTATAGTAATAATAACTATCATTTTTTGAATAACTATATATTAATGGAAGTAATTATTTACTATAATTATGTTAATGAAAGTAATTATTTACCATAACTATGTTACAATTATTTTTTTAAGTAGTTTTTCCATTTTATCAATTTTTTATGTTTAAAATTTTAATTTAAAATATCATCTTTTAATTTTGCATATGCCTACACATTAAAGGATAGTTATATAGGTATAAAGCTTTAATCACAAATTTTACTGAAATTATCAACTAATACAATCATATTTTTAAAAGTGGTCAATATACCCTCACATCATTACATTTTAAAATGAGTAAAAAAATAAGTGAATGATCATATACCAACAAGCTTTAAAAATGTGGTTGTGCTAGTAAATATGTTTAATCTCAACTATGTCCAAACTCTCAAATGAATAAACCCCTAAAACAAGACAAATTACAAACTAGCAATTGCCGCAAGAAGGTGCAATAATACATCGATAGGTTGTTGTGGGAAGGTAAAAAAGAGTTAAAAGAGGAACTAAAATTGAGTTGGTATTTTTTAGGGGGAAAAGCCAAAAGAAAAAGCGATGGAATAAAGTTTGTCCATGGGCTAGACTTAGTTCAAGTTTTTTCAGCACCACTATTTATGTGTGATTCCCTTGGATGTTGATGTCTAACTATCACAGATGCTCTTTAGGAACGTTGGCGTCTAGCGGGACAATGTCCTTCACAATATGTGACTGTGTTTTCTAAGTGTTCGGGTAAACTGTGCCTGCACTGCAGTTCGCTGATTGGAGTGCCTCCCAAGTTGAATAGGATAAAAGACAACTAAAACACCCCGTTTTTCCGGCGAAATTCTAATCTAAATTTGTAAAAATTCTTCTCGAAATTTTTTATTTTTGGAATTTTACAAGTTCAGTGATTGTATTAGCCCGTTGTTGGGTAAATACGGCATTTTAAAACTACCCAAATGCCTAAAATTACGATTTAAACATTTAAAATTATGATTTTAGCGAAAAATTGTTTATCGAATTCCGACGGGTTGGGGGCATTTTGGTTAGCACTTATACTGCTCCCTCCCAAGTCACTTTCCAAGTGTGCTAGGTTGTGTTCTTCCCCACTTCCATTCCTTCATGCTTTTTATATCTGTTGTTTGGATGACATGGCATAAGGTGGGCACACTCTTGCTTAACGCTCACTCCAAGCATCCATGTTGGCATCAACTATTTTAGTTTGCTGTCTAACTGTCTTGGTCCTTTGCCAAACTATTTGTTCTGCGCACTCGTCAGTCGTGGTGTTGGGCACTCCTTTCATGGGTGCTTTGGTCCAACGTCCCTACTTCTCCAAGTGCACGCGCTCCATCACGATCCTTCTTTGCGATGTTGTTGTGTCCCATGTGGGAACTTCTACCTTGGGATGGGAGAGCACTTTCACAAGCGCATCACAACCTCCCTCGTCCTCACTTCCCTCCAGTCCACTTGAACATCCGACTTCCTGGAACTCTTCAACCTCCAACGTGCATCTACTCTCCAGTCCTGATGTCCCTTACGTGCATCAAGGGTCAGTGCGAGTGTCGATCGTGGGAGCACACCCGATCCTAGTCCACGCACCCCACTTGGTCGTTTCGTTGTTTTGGCAAGGCATGCTCCTGATGCTCCCTCTTAGTCAACCGAACTTCATTTTTCCCACTTGGGCACCCAAGCCAACTTCTTGGGCTGGAGCGCTTGCTCCTTTGGCGTGAAGGTGGTGTGCCTAAGGGTGCTTGGCCCGATGGATTTGGCAATAGGAGCATTGAGTTGTAATTGTCCAAAAATTTCCTTGCATATCCTCTGAATCTGTACTTGAACATCCAAAAACTACTTGATCCTCTCTTCTTTTTGTTGCCAAAGTTGTTCCAAAGTTAGTGTAATAGAAACAAGTTGTTCCTTTAGGGTGCTTGTAGGATTTCCAGGATGAAAATATAGTGAATATTTTTACTGACATAAGAAGTGGCTAAACAAATACTAGAGTTCAAAGCTAAGAAGAGCATGGCCACACTATAATTGTCCATTGAAATCATGATGATTTTGGTGATGGTTAGAAAAAATTATATTGATATGCTAGCCACAAAGTCACATTTCCAGAGTTGTTGAATTAAGAATGACAACGAGTACCCAATATGGAAATATGAGGCTTAGTCATAGTGGGATATTAGCCTGATAGAGTGTATTCTATGGAAAACAATACTTACAAGGCCATGGAAAGAGTACTCGTCAAGTGTAGAGAGAATATTGGTGAGTTCAACTCTAGAATCATCTAGTGTTTGAAGTAATTGATCTCTTGACCGGGTGGATTCACCAACTTTTTGTTTGTATGCATTTAAACTTTCTTTCTCCAATTGAAGCAACATCCTATCTCATTGGCACATCACTTTCTGCAACTTCATTCCATATTTGTTGCATGCATCACCATTTATTTTTGGACCATTACGGAAATGCTTAAGTATAAATTTTAGGAAATTTAGAGAGATGATTTTAATCATAATAAAGGGGGATCTGCAACAAAATGCCAAAACCTCAATCAACAACAGAGAAGTCGACACAAGCCCTATTTTCACAGTCCCAAAAAAAGTAACAAAAGAAACATGGGTGAAAGAAGAAAGGTAACCCAAGCTTTTCATTGTCAAGGGGTATCTTGAAAGATAATCAAAGAAGAGTTATCTAGTGTTGGTTTGCGTTCACAGGGTTTTCCACTAACAACAAAGTTAATCAAACTCAAAGTTAAATAATTGATTATTGAAGGAAATTCGATGATTTTGACAGACTTTTTAGTTAAACAAATTCAAAGCAAAATATTGATTATGGAAGGGAATTCGATGATCTTTCCATTAGTGCACCCAAGAAGGTGAAATGAGATGTCAAACGGAAACAAAAATTTAAATAGATTTGATAAAGTTAAAAAGAGAGTAGTAGTTTTTGGAATTAAGGATGCAACTACATATTTTACATAATTGAATCCTAATAAATTATCAAATAATTTCAATCATCCACTTTAATTCAAGTAAGTGTAACTCGTCATCCTTTCTAATTTTTTTAGTTGTAATGTTTTGTCTTATGAAAATTATAAGAAATTACAAAATGAATTAAAGCAATATTGAGAGGCCCTTTCATGGTTTATTTAAATTTTCTATTTCTTATTTTATGAACATTATATAAAAGTAATATTCAAGACAATGCAAGCTTTAAAGTGTTTTTACAATTGTGGGATGAAATGTTTTGTTTTGAAAAAATGTTAGTAAAGTAAATTATTTTACCATAAATTGACATTGAATACTAAGGTAATTTTTTAAATTTTTGTTGTTCAAAGTGGTCGTTATAGGTTATAATTTCCTGCAAAATATATTAAAGCAAGTTAAACAATAGATATTGTAGCACACATTTTTTTAAGGTGTACTTTGTGACATAGAAAATAGTTAAAGCAATGGTTTGTACCTCTAGAGATTTGATCCCTCTCGATGCTTGGTAGATCCCCTTTTAAGATGGATCTATGCTGGTTTTTAGCATGTATTTCTCGACAATAGATATAAACACTATATTATGAACACTTGATATTATGTTACATAAATTCAAAGACATTTTATTGGACAACAATTGCAAGAGTGAAGGCAATTTGACTACACTTTTGTAGTGGTTTGCAAATTTAATAATTTAATAAAATCTTATTCCTTTAGAAATTAATATTCTTTTTAGAACATATGTGCATTATTGGATGTGCATATTCATGGTCTCCCTATTTACCATATTGGAGAAAGCAAAAGAAAGGAAAATTCAAATAGAGGCAAGGTTCAAGTCTAAGTATGCCTCTTAACACTTGAAGAGAAAGAAAAAATAACCAAATTACATAGGTATAGAAGATATAATCACTTCCAACAATTAAAATCAGATGGAAATAAGTATCAACAGCACTAACAACGAAGAAAATGAAAATATCATCATCACGACATACAAAAACTTGGTAAGTACACAAGGCCAATGAATTTGTACAAATGTTCATTACTCAACAATATACCGAGTTGCAAAATTGACCTATTGTTTTATGATGTCAAAGCTAAAGTTAGCTTGAAAATTACCTTGGTATAAAGTATAAACTCTGATAAGTTGTTGTACGTATGAATCAAATAACAACAAATTGTAATAAAAGAATCCAATAAAATGTTTAACGTGCAAGAAAATGTTCCAAAGAACCAAATCTCAAGTGATCCTTTGTGCTAGTTCCTTGGCCATGAATTTTTCCTTAGACTTTGTTTTTTCCTAGGATTTCGTTCTCAGATTGGCACCTCCCCATTGCTTCTAGTAAGTTAGCTTGCAAGAAGAGTACTAATTTATTAATAAGCTATGTAATTTTGATCTATGTAACAATGATTGCTGAATAAAACATATCGACTCAAAAAAACTTAGTTGCACACCTTAATTGGTAAATTCCATCCTTTCCTCATTTTTCATAGAAACAAAGCACAAAGTAGTTGTTGTCTTGTGTGAAAAAGCTACAATAAATAATTACACAATACAAAAGTTATGCATATTAGTTTCGTATGAAAAACAAATCACATTACTTAAAAATTTAACTCATGTAAACTTTTCCATGTTCAGGAACAATTAATGGAGATAATAAAGATGCTTACTGCTCCAAGGCGTGTTTTCCCCTTGGAAATTGCATATGAGATGCTCATTTTTCTAAATAGTGCAGAACGATACACTACCAACTCTATTGGACCAACATCACATGTAATAACTACCAATTTAGCTTTACTTTGAAAGCAAATCTACAATAAATACTTACAAAATACAAAAGTTCTGCATATTAGTTTGATATGAAAAGCAATCATACATTACTAAAAAATTGAACTATTGTGCACTTTTCCATGTTCAGGAAGAATCAATGGAGATATAAAGATGCATATTGTTCAAAGGCGTGGGTTCCCCTTAACAGTTGCATATGGGATTTTCATTTTTCTACAAAGTGTAGGAAGCCCCACTACCAACTCTATGGATCAACAACATGTTCAATAACTACCAATTGAGCTTTACTTTGAAATCACACAAACAATCATTATTGAAACTAAGGAAAAATAAACTCTCCATATTTGCTACAGGAATACACAACAGTTTAAAATGATTAAATTCAAGACCATTAAATAAATTCATATCAAATATACATGAACAATTACAATTTCAAAACCTGCTCGATGAGGTAAGCTACATTAGTGATACCATATTTCACAACAATAGGCTTCTTTACTTCAATAGTCTTCCCTTGTGCTTTAGCTTGAGATTTCTTCATAATCCTTATAAACTAACAAAAATGAGAACATTAATTAGAGTTTACAAGGTTGTTTGATCGAGTTAGTTTTATCTGGAGGGATGATTAACTCTGTTTCATTCTTGTGCCAATACTTTTTCAATTGGTTGCACCATATTTTATTGTTATCTTAGATTCCATGGATACTTTGTTTGGTTTTACATTTAAACCCTACACATATTTGTTCCACACCAGTGAATTGAGAAAATTGATCGAGGTGGTTTGAACAAAATGACTCTCATCGAGGTTGGTTTAGTTATTCACTATCCTTCAAGAAAACTTTTGCTTCTAATTTTTTATTTGCATACCATTCTCTTAAGTTCTTATGTACTTGAGGAGTAGCAAATATCTCAAAGATTTCTAAAGTGTAAAAAGTTTTTTCTTTTTTGTTTTTGGGTTGTTGAAATGTAAATTCCAGATGCATCAAATGAAGTGACTTTTATTTGAAGGTTGGTCCATTGGTATTAGAACCAATAGTTGTCACATTGAACTATATACTTGAGTTGTTGCATCAACGAAAGATATGATACCCAATGTTCTCAATGCCACAATCAAATCCTCTAACAATCTTATTGCCAACCTTCCAACATAACCAATTCCCTACATTAGGAAAGGTTAAATTATTTAGTTACATAAGTATTAGTGGTAGGTTTGATGGGCTCGTTTTTCCAATCTTCCACATAAACAGGAGCAATGTATTTGGATTGCATTACCTGCTTCCAAACACTTTCTAGTTTGATCATCTTTCATAAGCACGTCATTCCAAGGGATTTCCCGGATTGATGTATATTTTATAGTCCCCAACATCGAAGAGCCTTGGGTTTGTAAGTCTTTCCCATTTGACTAAAGATATTGCATCCATTTCCCGTTCCAAGTAATGCTAAGATAATTTCTCACGAATTTCTCTGATATCCTTACCAACATATAGGCCAAGGAATTATAATACACGAGAGTGACCTGTGACATTATATTCCACCTAATGAGAGCTAGAGGGTGCATCAATTTCAAATACAACAAATCTACTTTATCAAATACCTCACATAAATAAGCTTGATTACCGTAACATGAAGGTCTTTTTGAGCTATAGCCACTATAGATCCATCTTAAAATCCAAGAGGGATCAAACTTTGACATGCAAACTTATCCCCAAATTTTGGACTTGAGTTTTCACTTCAACGGATTTGATCCCTTTTAGCACTTGGTATATTTAGAGTTATGATGGATTTACATTAATTTAATATATAAATATGGTATGTGGCCTTCAAATTTAGGTTAAGATCGACATTGTAAAAGATTTAGAAAATTTATTTACTTAACATTTTATTAAAGTACTATATACAAAATTACACTTCACCCTCCTACTATACTTTTATAAAATAAAATACTATATATATATTATTGGAGATTATTTTCTTTGGAATAGTATCGAGAGCACGTGATATGTTTCTATATATAAAACGTCGAGGGTCCTGGAAATCCATGTGTTGAAAAAGACAAAGAGCCCACCATTGATCATGAAATGAACGAGTTGGGAAAATCGAGGCTTCTAGTTCAAAGACAAAAAAATGGAACTAAATTGTGCAGTCCTTGCACATTATCGGTGAAAATGCCACTGCTGCGTGGCGCAGACCCACTCATCAATGCCAAATATTTCTAGAGAGATCCAGATGCCTAAGCCTCGAGAGCTCGAAGATGAAGACTGGAAGACCGTCGACAATGAGATTCAACGATAAAATATGCAAACAATTTCTTTTGCAAACGACAATGGGAAACGGTCCTATGATACTCGTTTTGGAAAGATCAGTTTCTTCCATGAATTTTCTGTCGGCATCGCACGTAATTACCATCAAATTACACCAAGAATTATCATTCTCATTCCAGTTTCTAAATGCTCAAGAAGGATCATTGAATCCACATTGAAGGATTTAGTGGGTGAAAACTTACATCTTCAACTCCATACAAAGATGGAGATGGACCTTTTGTGTCTGATTCAGTTGGATTTGATGTTGGAGAGCTCAATCCTTGTGCCAAAGATAGTGTTGATAACACTGGTGCTAACGAGGGTGAGATCTCTAGACGGGATAACGAAGTTGCAAGTGCAAAAATGGGAGAAGATGTTGGTTCCATGTTCAGAGAGAAGCTGTAGATAGGAGCTGAGCTTGGAACAAAGCTTCAACTTAATGGAGGAGTAGCTAATACAAGTCTTGCTAACGTATGTGAAATAGCTGGAGCCATAGATGGTGTAATGGAGGGTTTCTTGGAGATAGGAGCCGGAGCTAGAAACACATGGCATCATCTTATACGCAGGAGGGACGATGAGATGAACGATGTTTCAGAACCCGACTCCAGGGAAAAAATGATTAACGACGTAAACATAAACTAATCCTTTGGGCCTAGGTCCTCCCAAAATTAATGCAATAAGGGCGTGTGTGTGCTTCTGTGGTTTGAGGAAGGAAGGTACAAAAGTAGCTGGAGGCGAATACAGTGCAGATTGTAAATAATTCCCAAAAAAATATTCATAAAGTAATCTAAAAAATAAGTCTCTTGGCCTTTAATTTAAGTTCACTTGGTAGGAAAAATAACAATATACAAACTTACGAAATCAATACTTTCTAAGCCACCACTTCAGTTAGTGACATAGCATGTGGGATTCACCTACTTCCTTTAGTTCTTTGGAGAATTTGTACTTTTTTAAAAGGAGACCATATCTCATCCAAAGATAATAAGAAAATAATAAGAAAATAAATTGAATGAATTTTTTTTATAAATTTATTTATTAAAATAAATTGATTGAAATTTTTTTATAATTTTTTTTATTTGTGAAAGATAAATTGATTTAAAATTTTATTAATGAACTTTTGAGAAATTGTAAATGTCCATTGACACTTAGGCGAGAGGGATTTGTAAGGAATCCCTTTGAAGCATGGAAACAATGTAATTAAGTAATGAAAATCAACAAGTGTTATGCGTGATTGCAAATGTCTCATTGAATTCTTGTGTATGCTTCCGTAGAAAATTAAAAGAGAGAGAAAATTTCTAAGTGTTATGCGTGAATGAAAATGTGTCATTGAATTCTTCTGTATACTTCCTTTGTTGTATAATTTCCATTTGCAGCTTTGCAACCTTGCTGGTGTGTTTCCTTTTCAATACATCCAGGTCTGCATCAAAACTGTGAAATTGTCTCTATGAAACCAAAGGAAGTGATTAGTTTTATGCAATTGCAAGCATCTAAGTAACTAATTGGGTCTTCGATTATTCTTTCAATAGCATGGATGGCTCCAATACTCTCATTACACATAGTACTAAACAACTTGGATAGATTATGAAGCCAGTCATTGAATTCTAAGCATTAAACATAATGAATTTCATTGAAGCAAAGCAGGAGAAATTGTATGTAGCGAGACCCAGAAGACAGGTTTGGGTTTACTGAGTTGTGTTTTGTGGAATATCTACAGTTAACTCTGTCACTAAAACGGATTCTGTTCTGCTTGGTGGGATTTCTTCTGTTCTTCAAGTGTTGAAATGGATGGAGAGCCAACATTTGTGTTTTCCTCTACATTGAGCACATGTTCATGATTCCAAAAGGAGAATCTTGCACTGAGTAACAACATACCAGTGCTCACAGGACTCGTTCCATGAGCAGAAGGGATAGTTGTGAAAGCGGGGGTAGAGCATCGGGTATTGCTCATGATATGTGATGTTCTTTCAGGGCTAGAAACTGAGGTAGATTTCTCTTTCTAGTCGACATACTTCAAGAACATTTTCATTTTCGTCTCCATGGACTTAGAATATCTCGCCGATTGATCACCCATCTCACCATGTCTCTCAACATTAGGATCTCTCTTGAAATCGTAGAGAAGACGAAAAATGCAGATAATTAGAGCTATCAATTATGCCACTTCCTTGATTGCGTAGAGACCCCAGAAAGTCCCAAAGCTCAACCTATTGGAATCAACATTTGCTCCAAAATCGGTGCGGGCAGTGCTACTAAACCACTCCCTGCATACTTGAGCAAGACGGAAAACCAAAAAAAGCATAAATAAATGTGGTGCTTTTTAATTGCTTAGATAAAACGATGGCCACGTGGTAGTAATCGTTTGGTCGAAGGGACGACGAAGGCAAATAGTGTTTTTCAAAAGAACTTCGGAGAAAGACGTCTAACGACGTAAAAATCAAGAGATTGAATTCTCACAAAGAATAAACCCTCAAATGTCCACTGAATTAATAGCATGGCCTTTTCAAATAACTAACTCTCAAAGTAAATAAAGGTAGGTCCAAAGATCTCCTTTGTGTTTAAGCTAAAAAGGGAAACAACAATTCAAAGCCTAAACTCAAGCTCTATTCATGGGTGATTCATGGCTTGTCATTCACTCAAGAGACTTTGGTATTTACGAATGTTACACACACACACACACGTTTCCGCAGAGTTGATGGGCTTACTGAGGAGTATATACACTAGGTGCCATGTAAATAAACACACAAACATAGTATTAGAACTTGAGAGATGTTGTTAAACTTAAAATACGTATTCATGAGATTTCTACCTATAAATTCTCAAGCGGTGTTGGCCCTAGGAAAGTGCATATGAGTTTTTATTGGAATGTTTGAAGAATCTGGTCTCAAGGCGAACAAGGTCGCACCTAAAAAGGAGAGAGTAAGTCGAATCTAGGAATTTAACTTGTTTTCTACGAAACACTAAATGTAAACAATGAGTTAAGTTAGAAAAGTAGTATATTTTGGGAATGGGAACGAATGTAAACTAGGACGATAGAGCCATTATAAATGTAAAGGGATTTCTTGGGTTAGTTAGAAGAAATTGTCCATTGTTAGTTGAGAACTAGTCAACGGTTAAAAGAAGAGTCATGAAAAAGTATATAAGGTTGATCCATTAATTGTGTGCAACGGAGATGGAAAAGAACACGAGAAGAAATAGATATGAGATACAAAGAGATACAAAGGAAACTTATCCATTGCAAGAAGATCTTGAGAGATGGATGGAGGTTGTGTGCACAGACCAAAAGCGTTCTAAACATGACTCATACCAGATGAAGAGCTCTTTTGTGGTTTTTCCCGTATGGGTTTCCACGTTAAATCTATGTGTTTATGATGTCTGTTTATATTGTGTCTTAATATTTATGAGTTTCTCACAACTTAAATTGCTAATAATAAGGTGGAACGTTGATAATAACTATAGTAGAGATGATTTAGATATGTATACTTTATATGTTGTGTATGTGTCAATGGTTGTCCATGTATCTGCTTCGGTTGATCGGTCTGTTTAACGTTGCCATGAAGAAATCCCCTTCTATGGATACATAAGCCTGGTTCTTGCATCCCCCATATGTATCTTGGGTGAGAATTCACTTGCATCATAGGTGTTTCCGACGGAGTTATACTTTGTCGGGTTGGTGCCTTGAGTTTTGTTGGACGAACACAAAAATTGAACCTGGGTTAATGGAATTGAGCCAACAAGAGGTGTCCTCTTTTATGGATTTATGAACTAGATAAAATTTTCCTCCCCTATAATGAACATATTCAGTCATTATGAATCTTGAAGATGTCAAATGGATAAATAATATATATTTATATTTCATAAAGCATTTAAATAGGGAAACAATACCCGAAATTCACCAATCTTGTGAAAGTGGATAGTAGAGCTTAGATTGAAGAACTTAATATGAACACACTAAACTAGTGCAAAATTTGAGAATGCTTAGCTAAGTTGAAATTGAAAATGTTGATGTTGAGTTCAAATTCTAAGTTGAGACGAGGATATCTTCATTCTCCAAGCAGAGAACATTAACTATTCTCTACACTAGTTATTCCTCAAAAGGACAAAAGGAAGATGATAGAAGATCCAGCTATACGTTTTAAGAGCAATCATATTAACATATAAGGTTTTTATATTAATGTATATACAACCCTTGAAGACTAGTAAGTCTACTCCATGGCCTATATAGCTCCCTCAATTACATTGCCAAAAGTTAGTAATTCGCTACATTCGATCGATATAGAAATTAAAAGGACTCTTAATAGAACACAATGCATCATATGTATTCTATGAGTATCGAGGGTTAAGGATCTTCATAAAAAAGATATATCATTACAAGAAAAACTTTCCATAAGTTCTTAATATGTCTTGAAACTATTAACAAAATGTTATGATTAAGAAATTATCGTTAAACTATTATAAACCGTTTCAAGTTAAATAATTTGTTAATGTTATTTCTCTAATGACATATTTAGAGAGATTAATCTAATGCACCAGAGTATTAAAAAACATAAAAGTCTATGATGATTTATTGAATTTGGATATGGTACCATGATTGGTGAACTACCCCTATGGTTTGTGTCAATTGGAAAGCCCTAAAGCCACCGCTAATAAGGTTGGGTACAATTTTTGTATGTTGATTGCATAAAGCCTATGACCTTCCTTGCCTTATCCTTTTATATCTTATTTTTTGCTACATATCTTTCCTTGTTCCCAAATAATGGTTGATATGGAATCAAAACGATGGGCTATGATGCAAGCCTTAACAATATTGTTGTAAGTTTGAACTTAGTACCTCTAATGCTTTTGAGTAGATTGAAAACACAAGGAAATAGACGTTGAACAAGTGTTTGACTATCGAACATGTAACCACCACATAACCAAGTATTTGACGTTGAACAAGTGTTTGTTTTTCTGTGGCGACAGCGCTGTTTCTCGCTCTGGTGTGCTGCGGTTTAGGGGTTTCTGGCCAGGAGTGTATCTTTTTCCTTTTGAATCCTGTTCCTGGAGACGGTGTATCCTGTCCTTTGGCGCTGGTGGTTTTTTTTACAGTTTATCTGTGTAGTTTTGGACGGCCATTTATCCATATTGGAACAGCTATTAGATGGCTGGAGGGTTTATGGAATTTACTGGACAATTTTGGAATTCCCTTGGTCGCTAATTGGGGCCTTGGGATATACTTAGGTTTTCTAGGGCTTTTCTGGAGTCTTGGCCATTTTTGGAGTTTTCGGTGTTACTTGGCCGTTAGTATTGTTGCTGGGGTTATTTTTTCGCTGAACCTGGAATCATTCTTTTGTTGGACCATTGGGGATTTCTCCTGGTCTTCTGGTGTTGGTGGGACTTCTGAGTATCCTCATGAAGATTTTTCCTTGGTTGGCTATCTGTTGAAGGAGATATCGGTCGAGGGCCAGAGGCGAATGATTTTTGGACAGAGCCGGATGATCTTGGCGGATGAGTGAAGATTTGATTCGCAGGGATTTTGGAGGTTGAATCTGCAATCGCAGGGTATTGCGGATGATTTTGCATTGTGATTTCAATTGCGATATTCTGGAGGTAAGCTCAGACTGTTTTTTTCCAGTATTCTTGCATTTATGTATCTCCTTCTAAAGAGCATTATTACTTCTTATTGTTATCTAGCTCGAGGGAGCAGGGTATCGAGCTTTGAAATCTTGATTCAAGTTTTAATGGTGTAATCTTGGCCGTTTATTGGTTTTTTTTGGAGTTTTTCTTGGCCGTTTGAGATGGTATCTCGATAGTAGTGACTGCAGTGGTCTTATAGCCCTTGATGCGATTTGAAATTTTCGTAATTGAGTTGGATTGGTATTTAAAATGCGCTTTAATGTACTGTCCGAAGCCATTAATCATTAGTGCTGTGGATTTGCCACGTTTGATGGGTATTGAATTTTTATCTGTGGCGACGGCGCTGTTTCTCGCTTTGGTGTGCTGCGTTTTGGGGGTTTTTGGCCGGGAGTGTATCTTTGCCTATTGAATCCTGTTCCTAGAGACGGTGTTTATCCTATCCTCTAGTGCTGGTGGTTTTTTTTTTCTCAGTTTATCTGTATAGTTTTGGACGGCCATTTACCCATATTGGAATAGCTATTAGATGCCTGGAGGGTTTATGGAATTTACTGGACATTTTTGGAATTCCCTTGGTCGCTAATTGGGGCCTTGGGATATGCTTAGGTTTTCTAGGGCATTAGTGGAGTCTTGGCCGTTTTTGGAGTTTTCGGTGTTTCTTGGCCGTTAGTATTATTGCTGGGGTTATTTTTCACTGAACCTGGAAACATTCTTTTGTTGGACTGTTGGGGATTTATCCTGGTCTTCTGGTGTTGGTGGGACTTTTGTGTTTCCTCGTGAAGATTTTTTCTTGTTTAACTATCTGCTGAAGGAGATATTGGTCGAGGGCCAGAGGCGGATGATTTTTGGACAGAGGCGGATGATTTTGGTGGATGCGTGAAGATTCTTGATTCGCAGGGATTTTGGCGTTTGAATCTGCAATCGCTGGGTATTGCGGATGATTCTGCATTGTGGTTTCAATTGCGATATTCTTGAGGTAAGCTCGAACTGTTTTCTCTAGTATTCTTTTGGAGTTTAGTTTATTGGCGATTACCGAATATCTGGAATGGTGTTGGTGTGTTGTTTATTGTTTCTTTGAGTTAATTTGTGAGCATTTAGGATCTTTATTGGGGATCTTTGAGTCTCTTTTCGTAGTTTGAAGGATATTGGTTTTGGGTTGGGGGATTAGCTCGCTTGTGATAGTAATGTCACTTCGGGCGATGAAATCCCTGGCACGTACTCTGCCAGGTCGCCTGAACTATATTAAGCAGGGTTTTGGAGTGGAGAAGCGGGTTTCAGTGACCTATGTGCCTCTGTAGTTTAACCCGAGAGACATGGGATCTGCTCTCGGCCCGGATTTTAAACTTGTTACTATTTTGGATAAGGTAAATTCTACTGTGGATTGTCTGGATGGAGGAAGTCTAGGTGGGTGATCTAATTGTGAACTAAATGATATTTGTCTGCCTGTTTTTAATCCTTTATTTGCTTGTCCTGTTGTTTCTGTTCCCTTGGGACATTTGTCTTGTTCCCGGAAGGGTTTTGGTGAGGATAAACGTGTATCTTTGGTTTATTCTCCGAGGAAGGTTATGGGAGATAGGGATATCCTATGTTTGGGTCCTAAGCACGAGGATTGTTCGGAGAATGGGTTTCAGGTCTCCTCTTTCTTGGAGAGAGGCGGGCAAGTTAAAACAACCCCTCAGTCGAATGATGTATATGCAGTAGAGATGAAACCTTTGGATTTCGGTTCTGATGAGTCTTTGGTAGTAGGGTCTTGTGAATTTGGGACAGTGCTTTCGGTTGTTAAATCAGTCCCGGAGGCGTTAACTACAAGGGGTATTGATGAGGTTGATGTTGGTACTGACCCTTTGTTCTTTGTGGAAACAAATACTCTCTCGGAATCCATTACTCGTCCATTGGATTCGGAGGTCATTAAGACAGGGCATTGCCCTGCGTGCCCTAGGAATAGTATTTTGGTTGGGAACGTGCCTTCTTCATTGAGAATGGGTTTTGTTAAGTCAGTAAATTGTTTCTTCAATTTTGGTTTGACTTCTCCAATTTTGGTTTGATTTTCATTTTATTTGAAGTAACTTTTTGTTTTAAGTCTTATTATTTGTTTCCTTTAGGGATTCTTTTGGTTGTTAAGTGAATGTCTTTTGAACTTAGCTTTGATATTTTTGTTTTATAAGTTGAGCCTTTACATTTTGATGGGGTTTTAAAGTCATGATATCAAAGAAGGGATTAACAAATGATTATTCTGAGTATACCAAGGCATGATCACCACTCAAGCAGTTTTTTAAAACCTCCTACAAAATGTTTGAAAGCTGAAAAATAGCGAAAAAATAGCACTAAAGATATTCTTGTAGCGCTGGAGCGAAAAATTACAAAGGGCGCGCTACAAGAATATCGCAGCCCTCTTTTTTCCCGATTTTCAAGTAAAATTTCGTCATGATTGCAAGTGATGAATGAATAATCCCACATTGAGAGTGGTTTGCTACGTGTAAGTTGCAGAACTAGCATGATTTCAGGTGTTTTTAGTTCATGGAAAAAGCGTGCTTATCATTGATCCAAATACAGTTCAGCGTGATAGTTGGTGGGCTAAACCGACTTTGTTGAGAAGCCATTTAATCTTTATCTCTATTTTGGAATTAAAAACTCGTAGTGCACCGGTATTCTAGGCCTAGAGTTTGGAAATGATGTTGCGGAGCTCAGTTAAGATTTATGAAGGTCACTCGGAGTTTAGGGCTTCGTCATGCTGATAGCTGGAGTCAAATTGAACCTGGAGAGACACATGTAATATTCAAGCCAGTTCTAAGAAAGAATAAAGAGCAGTTTTAAGCATTCACAGTCAGGTATTTCCCGATAAGTCAGTTTAGCTACAAATTTGGGGTTTTTTCTGGTGAGGAGCGTTCTAGAGAAATTGATTGATGGAGATGATGAATTATCCTCTTAAATGAGATTGTAACCCAAGAAATAGCTGCTTGAATCATTCTGAGGAGTTTTGTTGAGCAGATGTTGATTGCATGGGCAGACCTAGGTTTACTATAATCAACCAACAACACCCCTAACTCACTGGCCCTTTCGGCGACAGACCGCGAAGCGATCTGAAGTCTCACCCGAAGTGAATCTAATGGGTTGGCCAAGACTCAAGTGTCTTGGACCAGGTTCTGCGCATCCTACTTTTCTTTCTCTTACTCCTTATGAGTCACAAGGTCAGCTATATCTACGCATCGCACATCCCCTTCTACTCGCAGCCCTTTTAGCCGTGCGATTCTTATCCACGCACAAGTCGCACGGATTCTTCCCACGTCGCGCAACTTCCACTTACTCACAATATCTCCAACCGTATCGCATATCCGTGCACCGTGAGACACCCGACCTCTCCTCAACACTAAGCCCTCAGCTCGTAACCTTGCGCACTGCAGCTCCTCTGCCGGTGCGATATCGCCTCTCTGCGATATCTTACCACTACGACTTTGCACTCTTAGCGTTGACTGTGTCACCGTGCGTAACTCTACTTTCCAGAAGTTATATTGTGATTAAATGGTCATTAGAAACAGACGTAAAGGAGTCTTTAAACAGCTTACTAAAATACTTCAACTTATCTCTATCTTCTTGCATTATCATGAGCTGAACAATACATACATTCACTTACTGCTACTAACATCATATGCATAATAACCAGTAACAATAAGCAAGTACAATCACATTCATGCAACACATAACACGCAGATTTAACGTGGTTCACCCCCAGGATGGGAGTTACGTCCACCAAACTGTGCTTCTATTATATATCTTGAGGGAAGTTAGCACAGTCTGTTGCACTGCATATGCAGCGTGAGATCTCTTCTAGATCTCTGGTCTATTTCTATCTCTATATTGCCTTTCTTTCAATAGATCCTTCCCTCTCCTTCCCTCTGTGGATGGTTACATACAGACTCAAATGACTCATAGACAAGCTAAGTGTCTGGATCGTTACAACACAGTCTGTCTGACAGGCTCCTGAGTCTACTTCAAAAATACTCTACTGACCAACTACGACTCATCCTACGAGCCAACCAACTGGCTAACGGATTGATTAGCTAACCCTTTACAATACAAAATGCAAGCTTTTATAGGCAGCCTGAAGGTCTCGCCATTACAACACTGTGGGCCTGTCCCAACAGTAAACCCATACCCTAATTAGTGACAGTCGGTCCTCTCAGTCCTTGAGGTGGCCGCTTCCTGTCACACCACAGCTCTCTGTGGTCTTCCATACTTCCCGGCACTGACCATGGGTACTATGCACCGCTTCTCTGCTTTCTGTCCTTCGCCTTCAATGCTTGAGCCTTGTTGCTCCTTCTTCTTTATGAGGGTCGCTGAGCCCTCCTGTCTTCCACCGCTGCCTTCAATGCAGTGGTTGAGCTTTCTTCTCTCGGTCGCTCGGGTACCGTTGCCTTCTTGACTTTTCTATCCCAAAATTCATGGTTTCCGGCTCTGCTCTCCAGCTGGAAACGTGCTACGACGTCGTAGCTCTGCCTTGTCTACTTTCCACCAAAACTAGCAGCTTCTTCTGTAGCTACGGGCCCCTGCTCCAACAGTCCCCTAACACTTACTTGTGGCTCATCCTCGAGCCACTTGGAATGGACTTCTCTTGCTACAACTTATCCTTCGCCTCCTGCGAAGTGCGCTGTAACCGGTCTTGAAGTCCTGCGACTTCATTCTTCATCTCCTCAGCACGTTCTTTCACCGAATCAAGCAATGCTTGATCAATCTTGGAGTCCTCTGTTCCTTCAATTTTCTCGCTGGTCGCCGTGAATTCCTTCAGCTTCTGCTCAACCACGTCTACTAATTCTTTGATTTGCTCCTGAAAAGGTTGAAGCAGGTCAGTAATGTGCAGCTCCTTTGTTCTTAACTGCTGCACCTCTTGCTGCAATTGGTTCATCTCCTTCGTCTTTCTCATCTTCTGAAGAGCTGCTAGGCTCTTGATTTCTTCTTTCATGGCCGCTGCAGTGCTCTCTACTTGTTGTATACGCTGCTGGATCTCGACCTTCTATGGTGGCTCGTCTAACTCGGCCCATGTGTTCATCGCATTTGTTAGTAATACCCGGGCTTCGTCAATGCATGATTGTAACTGCGCAGAGGTGAGTCGAAAAGCTTCCACTCGTGCTTTTTGGTCTGCTAGGGAGGTGTCTTGTAGACGTGCCTCAAGCTCTACGATCTGCATTTCGTGGTCTGCCTGTATCCTGGCTACTTTCTCATCCATCTTAGCTATAGTTTGCTCAAGAACCTTTGCTCTTGCTGCGACTCTTTGTAGCTTCTCCGGGGTAGGCAGTGCGAACTCGATGTTGCAGTTAGGGAGTTCTATTGCAATATTCCGTAGTACCTGGGAGAGTTCCTGATCCTTATTCTGATATGTTGTCAACTCGTCTACCTTTTTCTGATAGCTGGTGGCGAGTGCTGCGTTCTTTTGCTTTAGCTGCGCATTCTGCTAGTAAGTCGCAAGCTCCCTACTCCTGAGCTCTGCGCTTAGCTGCTGTTGGATTCTGTGCAACTGATCAATGTGAACCTCTGCGAGGTTAACCTCAAGGGGTTGCTTAAATTGGACTGGTGGGTCCACCGTTGTTGCCGAGAGTCTGATACTGCCTGGTGGGATCAACACAATGTTGAGGCGATCTTTTGCTAAGCTTTCCTCGCGGGGTAGCGGCGGTGCTGAGGTTTCTCCAGTGGGCACCTTTGCTGGAGTAGTTCGTATCATGGCAGCCTTCTCTGTAATTGTTCGTATGTCTATGAGCTGCTTTTCTACGGCACTCTGGATCTTTTCCTGTGATTGCTTCACCTCTTCAAATGAATCCTTGAGTGTATCACATGTCCTTGTTGCGATGAGTTCGTAATCATCGTCTGTTAGTGCTGTCTTCAGAGTCGGTTTTGAAGTTTTCTGTTTCTTCCTCCCCTGCGTCATTGTGGTCTCCTGGCTTCCATCCTTTATAGAGGGCGTTGTTGCTGATTCTTCCGGTACATCTCTTTTCTTCTGGCTGTGTAGCGGTACTTCTGTTGTTTGGTGTGCCTCGGTGTCTAGTGGGTCTTTGCCTTTTTCTGGTGGGCCTGTCTGGTCGGTCTCCATTGGCAGTGGCGTGGTATCTTCGTATTCATTCTGCCATTGGTCATCAAAACCCTTGATGACATTCTCAACATCCTGCATTGTCATTCTGAACCAGCCGGGAGCCCAGTCGTCCCTTTTAGTCCTTTTAGGCCTTAGGTATATTCGATGGCTGTCCGCCATAAAATTAAGCCGGTTATCATATGCATCCACAGTCTCTGTACTGATCCTTGGTGATTGCTGGATAAGGTTCTGCAACATTAAATAATATTCATAAAATACTATTGCGTTAACCTGCTTCCGTGCTGGACTGCTGGTGTCCCATAAACTGGCATATCGCACACCCCTGGGTGTTCCTCCTAGGATCTGCGGAAACTAGCTGTTGGGCGGTTCCTTCCATGCAACGAATGCACACAGTATGAGCAGCCATGAGAAGTGGAAAGGGTGGCTGGCTTGATCTTGGGCTGCCAAACAATCTTCTTGAAACATGTTTAATAAAAATAACGACCAATTGAACTGCTCTCCTTCGGTAACTTGTATGGCCAGAGTGATCACCGATCCTGTAACTTCCTTTGGTCAGACCTTGGTAAGTAGTTTGCCTGCAAGCAGACTGGCTGTAAATCTGAGTGTCTCATTCTGTAAACTCATGACATCATAAGCCCTGCCTCCTCGCTGTAACTGATACTTTTTAACGAGCGCTGTTGGCAGCTTGGGATCCTTGGTCTTTCCTGATACCTGTATGTCGGGGTATTTACCAGTTTTAGACAGGCCAGTAACACGGTGTATCAAGTCGACATTGAGGTCGATTTTGTGACTGAGCTAGAGATAGCCTCCATGTACACACAAGAGGAGGACATGCACCACAACATTAACCTCTGCGCTACGCCCAAAATGGGGTAGTCTTAACACGTTGAGCAGACCTGACCGCTCAAGAATCTGGACATGCGGCTGGGGGACGAATTTGTCTCTACCTGTCCTTGGGTTCTTCTCGAGCAGAAGGTACGAAGCTGGCTTGAAGTCAGGGTATGTCTTACCGTCCGCCAGGTTGTAATCAATAAATTTGACAACGGCAGCATATCCCACTAAATCGCCGTTTTCCTTTACTCGAGAATCTATTGGTGGTATGGGCACAGGAAGCTTACCGCTCTTAGAAAGTTTGATGTCTGGAGCGCCTTCAACTCGTGGGATGAGGTAGTCCATTGAACTACGGACTTCATCTTCCCTCTCGGAACCGGATTCCTCCATGAGCTGGGAATGGCTTCTCGTCTTCGGCTTTTCTCTGGTTCGGGACGAGCTCGGTGGGTTAGCTGTAGATGGCGATGCCATAGCTCCTGCAAGGTCGTGACGCTGAAATATCCTCAAAATGTTTTCCAGCAGCTCGTCCTTCGATAGGACCCACTTAGCATAAAATGGCGGACGTGCAATGGTTGCAACTTCTGAGAACCACAGCACTCTGTAACAACTTAGCTTGTCACAGGGAATGCTTAACACTTACTCTCCAGCTCTCGGTTTTTTCTGCAGGCATAACTATCCCACTTGAATACTTTCTGCTTTTGTGCCAAATACGGCAATCCCGGTCATAACAGTCATCTAGATTGGGTGCGCCGGTCATATTAATTGCATGGATAAGACCACACCCATCCTTCAATCCTCAATAAATGCTAAAATCTTATCGAATTTTCCTCCAAGCGTGTGTACGGGTGCCGGTCTCATCAGAGATTTAGCAAATCTAGAAAAATTTAATATACTGCTGCCAAATCTACGGAAGGGGATACCGGTCATTTCTTCATTAACTACCTGTCAGATAGTGACTTGACTAGCCCACTGTCGGTTGCAAACTGAATACGTGGCAGGGGGAAACATCTTACTGCTGCGATGCAACTCTGCATCACCTGCGCAAACAAACAGTGTCAAAACCTTTTTTTTTTTTTTAGGGTGTAGACTCATTCCCGGCGCAATGCCTCCTTTCAACTACACTGGACATCTGCACTATCCTAAACTGTTCATGCTAGGGATGAGGGGTGGGGAGGCTGTCACTATAGAGCTTTAGCCCACTGCCGTTAATCCATGTGGGTAAGAGCTCCCTGTTCAGCTGGCTGAGCTGAACGGCACCTCCTTCGGTGACTTGCTGTATCTGATATGGCCCTAGCCAATGTGTCTTAAACTTCCCTGGGAACTTGATGAATTTGCTGTCATAGAGGAGCACCAGGTCTCCGGTTTGGAAATTCTTATTCTTAATGTGTCTGTCATGCCAAGCTTTTTCTCGGGCCTTCTGCACTTTCTGATGGAATCCAGCGATGAACCTGTCTTCTTCTAGGGCCAGCAGCTGTGCTAGCCTTGCTTTGACTGTGTCTGTATCAGTCATCCCGGTAATCTGAGCGATTCTTAAACTGAGAAGAATATACTCCATAGGCATAACATCCTCTTGTCCATATACCAAGCTGAAAGGTGTGTGTCCCTTGAGTTTCTTGCATGTGGTTCTGTATGCCCACAAGACAGCGTTAACTCGGAGGTCCCAATCATTCCTCTGGCTATTACAGATCTTAGTAAGAGCATTTTCTAAAATCTTATTGAAGGCCTCTACTGTACCATTAGCCTGCGGGTGGTATGGAGTGCTCTTATGGTGCTGGATCTGGAATTCTTCTGTTAATGCCTCAATAGTACTGTTCAAGAAATGTGTGCCTTGGATTTTCTACGCAGTCGGCTTTCCAGCGAAATGACCTCCTGCGGTTCCTGAATGTGCCTCTCTGATAATAATGTCTTTTTCGTGCGGCATTACACATCTGCCTAGAACTTCATCCGAGCCTAACTTGTATAGGCATCCTGCAATGAGGGTGAAGTCTGCTGCCTTCAAAACCAACTGTTTCTTTTGCTGCTTAGTAAACTCATCAGGTGCTACTCCTGTGGTGAGGAATTGAATAATGTCGGCATAGTACTCATCTGCAATCTGTATGGAAAACAACAACGCATCTGGCAGATTGTCTTCTAGGTTACTGGGCTCTTCTCCTGAGTCTAACCGCGACAGATGATCTGGTCCTGCATTCAGTCTCCCTAGTTTCACAATGATTTCAAAATCATACTCTTGGAAGAGGAGTAACCATCTGCAGATTCTTCCCCCTAACACTAGTTTATTGACTAGGTACTTCAATGCGGAATGATCAGTAAACATTTTAAACGAGGCGCCCAATAGATAGTGCCTGAACTTCTATAGCGCATATACCATAGCTAAGCCCTCCCTTTCTGTTGTGGTGTAGTTATTTTCCGCTGTGGATAGCTTTCTGCTGGAGTAAGCGATAGGATGGTCAAGATCCCCTTCTCCTGGCTGGGTCAAGACGACTCCTAATGCGATGCCGGATGCATCCACATGTACATGGAAAGGCTTAGTCCAATCTGAGAATACTAGGATGGGTGCTGTAACCATATTCTCCTTAAGTATGTCTAGACTCTGCTGGCATTCCTCGTTCCATAGGAATTTTAGATCTTTCTTTAGCAATTTCTCCATCGGCGCTGTAATCTTTGCGTAGCCCTTGATGAACTTTCTGTAGTACCCGGTATGACCAAGTACTGTCCTTAGTTGCTTGACTGATTTGGGTGCTGGAAGGTTTACAATGATAGCGATCTTGGCGGGGTCTACCATCAAGCCTTGTCTGCAAACAATGTGACCCAACAAAATACCAAATGGTGCACAGAATATACATTTCTTCAAGTTTAGAGAAATATGGTACTGCCTACATTTCTCTAACATCAGTCTTAGATAAGTTTAGAGAAATATGGTACTGCCTACATTTTTCTAACATCAGTCTTAGATCACCTACGTGCTTATCAATTAACCCAAATACAGTCCAGTCATCAAAATATACTTCTAAGAACTTATGAATGTATTCTTTAAAAACAACAACTACTACTCTAGAAAATATAGCTGGTGCATTCTTAAGACCAAAGGGCATTACCATATACTGGAACGAGCCCCATTCTGTTGCAAAGGTGGTCTTGGATCGGTCTTCTGGATGTATTCTGATCTGATGGTAGCCTGAAAACCCATCGGTGAAGGAGTAGACCTCCTGTCCTCCCACGTTGTCTAATACTTCATCAATGAACGGTGTTGGAAATGGATCATGAAGTGATGCATCGTTGAGTTTTCGTAGATCAACACAGATCCTGATGTCCCCTTTTGTTTTCTTCTCTTGCACTACCATAGGGCTAACCCATTCGCTTTCCTCTACCGATTCAATGATGCCTGCTGCTAGCATTTTATCAATTTCATCCTTTACTTTTTCTTTGTAGCGCGGATTCAATCTGTATGGGCGCTGCTTAACTGGTCTAGCATCCTCCTTCAATGGTATCCTCATGACTCCCAGGTCTCCAACTATTCCCTTCATCTCTGTGAACTTGGTGGGAAATAGGTCCTGATAGTTGTGTAGCAGATCTGCAATCTGTCCGACTGTTTCATCATTCCAGTAGTCTCCAATAGAGGCAAACTTAGGTTCTGCGTCTGTGCCGATATTGATCTTTTTAATCTTGATGGGATCAGTGATCGCTGGAATCTCTAACTGTGGTCCCTCCACATCGCGAGTGCCTTCTGATTCTGGAATGTTGGTGTTGTGAGGATCCTCATCCGCCTCCTCTGATTCTGATGTAAAATTATAACATTCCAATGCCTCTTCTAACTGGATAGTCCACTCAGGTTGGACTGGTACTGAGATGGTGCGATCCTCAAAAATCTGTGTCCTGATTATGTCTAGGGCCTAAGCAACACTTGGATGTTCTGACTCAAACGCAAAGGTGAGTAGGAAGCTGTCTGTCATAAGTGACCATGTGGTTGTTCCCTTGCGCAGCTCGGTCTCTGTATACCAATTCCTTGGAACTGTGTCCAATGTGTGAATGAATCTGTGGACCCATTTATCCTCTGGAATGTTCGACCAGTTCTGTTCACATGTCTGAATGTGTACCCTGGGGTCAGTTTCTCCTATGTATTTCTGCTGGACATACTCTCTGTTGTCAGAAAATATGATCGCCATCAGTCTTTTCATATTATCCCATGATGCGATATTCTCTTTATGCGCATACCACCATCTTGCAGGTGTAGCTCGAACTTCAAGGTCCATAGCTGCGATCCTCTGTTCATGAGGAATTTGTTGCTCAAACTTTTCAAAAAAATCCTGGATATCCGTCAGACCATGATATGATGGAGTCTCCGCAATCTCGGCGCCAATCCATCGTAGTGACTTACTTATAAACGCACATCTGCGCGATGAGACTTCGTAAAGTCTGTTCTGCCAGTTTTCGAGACCAACATCTGAATCCGATGCGCATGAACTGTTGAATCGCCAACTAATATTCCCTTCTGTGGTTGGATTTATATAGTCGTTCTAGTTTGCAGTCATCTGGTATAGACTATCGATGTTATGTTCCTCTTCCTCTGCTCGGATAGGTTCAATATATCTAGGACCCTGGTAAGGATCCAGCGGTGCGATGACCCGGATCTGTGCATCCTCAAAGGTCATTTGTCTTTTCTTTAGGTCAATGACAGCTTTGCTGCCAATTGCCCAATCAATACTCAATAGTGCTGGATATGGTCGACTGTCACCAATGATTTCTATAACCTCAAAGTCCACAAAAGTACAAACTCCGTCTATATCAACTGGCACCTGTGGTAGTCGACCCAATGGTGATACTCACTGCTGATTAGCTAATCTCAGGTGGATAGGTGATAGGGCTAACTGAGGGCTACCCATCTGTTCCCATGTCTGCTTAGTTAGAACATTCACCTCTGATCCTAGGTCTAAGACAACCTCATCCATTTCAAACTCACCAATCTGCGCTGTGAATTTCATCTCTCTTCCTGTCCTAACATGTCTTGTAATATTATGGACAGCGCGGTGTGCACTGCCCGAGAGAGAGGGTTGCTGACATTGATCTATCATACGCTGTAGCTCACCGACAGCTTTATCATTTCTCAAGAGTTTCAAACAGCTGTGCAGGAAGGCTTGTACACTTCCTGTCGATTCATCCTCGTCGCATCTTCCCGATGTGGTAGCCTGCTGTACCTGCTCAGGGCTATCGCTACAAGGTACTTGCTGCAGTACGCTCCTAGATGGAGGTACCTGCGGTCCTGATGGTGTAGGTTGATCAAAGGAAGCCTTGGCTTCATGAAAGGTCTCTTTATTCTTCTGTAGGTCGAGTGCTGTTACTTTAGTAGGAGCTCTGCGCACCCACCCCTGACTTGTGTTCTTTTCGGTTTCCTGCGATGTGCCACTAGTGGAAGCACCGCTCCGAGTCACAATGTTAACTGCTAGTTCTGGATCCTTAGGCTCAGCAGCAATAAGCTGGATGTTCTGGTGTGCTGTGAGCTTAGGGTCTCGGATCTTAGCTATCAAGATAGGACACTCTTCTATGGTATGATCATAAGATTTGCAGTAGTTACAAGTAGTAGTGGCGTTTTGACAGTCCCTAGCATAGTGTCCTGTGATTCCACAATTATAACAAGTGACTGGTCCGCAACCTTGGCCAAAACCTCCTCCTCGTGTGAATCCTCCTCCACGGCCTCGTCCTCTGAATCCTCCTCCATGGCCTCCATAAGTCTGATCCGGCTGTGGTCCTGTTGCTGGACCCTGCGTGTCTGCTTGGACTCTGTACACATCCTGTGTTCTTTCTGACATGAGATCATAAGCTCGGCAATCTGGTTGGTCGTGCCCGACGAATTTACAAAAGATACAATATAGGTTTTTAGGTGTCTGTACATACTTCTGAAGCAAAGGACATTGCTGAGGTGGATGTCCTTGTGTTTTACATATTTCACACCATGGCCCTTGCGTTCGTGGTAAGGGGTTAGGATCCCCTTACGCTAAATATTCTGCAAAGACTGGACAGTTGTCTTTACTATGGCCCTGTGTTCTACACTTTATGCACCATATGTCCTGCATAACCTCTTTCCCTTTTTTAAGTTCGTGTATTTGTAACATGAGGTTGGCCAACTGGGTCTGTAGAGTTGTCATGCCTGTACTGGTTTCTGCTAAAGGTGAAGCCTCTAGTTTCATTGCCATCTCCAGCGCTTCATCTTGAGTAGTAAGTTTCTGCTGCATTAGTGGCATTCTGATATGAGGGAGCAGTGCTGCAATAAACCATTCCTTATGCTGCTATGGCGCAAAATCAAAACTTACTTGGTCTATAAGAGCTTTGAATTTCTGGTCAAAGTCCCATACCGACTCTGATGGTAGCTGCTTAATATCCTTAAGCTCTGTAATGCACTGAGACTCAGACTTAGGTTTCTTAAATTCTTTAATCATGGCGTTCTTGACCTGGGCAAGCGTCTTGGGTAATGTAGTATACTTTATGTACCATGTCAAGGCTCTGTCTTTGAGTGTGGTGACCAACTGTACAAGTTTAAGGTTATCATTGTTTATTGTTTTAATGGTCCACATAGCTTCGCATAGGAACCAATGCTGTTCCGGGTCTTCTGCTCCTGTACCTTTAAAAATAGGTAGCTTCATGTCATCTCCCATTCTATTTCTCTGTGGTGGGTTCTGACTTACTGGGGTACTACCACTCAACGGTGTAGGTGAAGGTGCTGTAGCGGGAGTAGGTACGAACTATGAGCTACTAGATGGAGTACCTACGGGGTTATTCTGAGTCCCTGTCTGTTTCTGAGGAGTATAGGGGTGGTAAGGGATACCCCCCTCTGGTTCTTCTGTGGTGCTAGGGCTCTGTCGTCTAATACTGTCTGAACTGTCTTCAAATACAGGAGAACTAAAAGCTACTTTATACTTCTTTCCACTACGTGTTCGTCCAATGTCATCAAAATCACTTTCAAACTCTTGTGACATTACTATCTTTACTTATTCATCTGAGACTAGATCCATTGTTTCTTTTTCATATAGCAGCATCTTAAGGGACAAGTTTAGAGATCTTAGGTACTTACCGCGATATCCTCTGAAGAAGTATCGTTCAGCTGCGCTGAAGCTCTTTCTCTGGTCAACTGCAAATTCTGTAACGTAGCCTTCTAGCACACTAGTAAGCCAGAAGTCCACTGCTCTCGTAATCAGATTGTCAAGGTTCTGCACGGTCTGAATTAGCTCCGGTGTCCAGACAATGTTTCTTTTCTTCTTGAATGTGTTCCTATCTGTCAGCTTGGATAACCAGTCGAAAAGCTCATTTCCATAGGTTACAAAAAATATAGCGTGTATGTATGAAGCGATATGCTTTTCTAACCAGGCCTCTGTGCTTAGTCTCGGACTCCTATTCTCTTTCTTGGCGAACTCCCTTAAGTCTGAATCCAGCCACTGGTGAAACTCTTCTCTAGTAGGATGCCAACAGAACATTGACTCCCAGTCGTTTAAACCGGCAACGGAACCATTTGTTGATTGCATGGGCAGACCCGGGTTTACTATAATCAACCAACAACACCCCTAACTCACTGGCCCTTTCGGCGACAGACCGCGAAGCGATCTGAAGTCTCACCCGAAGTGAATCTAATGGGTTGGCCAAGACTCAAGTGTCTTGGACCAGGTTCTGCGCATCCTACTTTTCTTTCTCTTACTCCTTATGAGTCACAAGGTCAGCTATATCTGCGCATCGCACATCCCCTTCTACTCGCAGCCCTTTTAGCCGTGCGATTCTTATCCATGCGCAAGTCGCACGGATTCTTCCCACGTCGCGCAACTTCCACTTACAATATCTCCAACCATATCGCATATCCACGCACCGCGAGACACCCGACCTCTCCTCAACGCTAAGCCCTCAGCTCGCAACCTTGCGCACCGCAGCTCCTCTACCGGTGCGATATCGCCTCTCTGCGATATCTTACCTCTACTACTTTGCACTCTTAGCGTTGACTGTGTCACCGTGTGTAACTCTACTTTCCAGAAGTTATATTGTGATTAAATGGTCATTAGAAACAGATGTAAAGGAGTCTTTAAACAGCTTACTAAAATACTTCAACTTATCTCTATCTTCTGGCATTATCATGAGCTGAACAATACATACATTCTCTTAGTGCTACTAACATCATATGCATAATAACCAGTAACAATAAGCAAGTACAATCACATTCATGCAACACATAACATGCAGATTTAACGTGGTTCACCCCCAGGATGGGAGTTACGTCCACCAAACTGTGCTTCTATTATATATCTTGAGGGAAGTTAGCACAGTTTGTTGCACTGCATATGCAGCGCGAGATCTCTTCTAGATCTCTGGTCTATTTCTATCTCTATATTGCCTTTCTTTCAATAGATCCTTCCCTCTCCTTCCCTCTGTGGATGGTTACATACAGACTCAAATGACTCACAAACAAGCTAAGTGTCTGGATCGTTACAACACAGTCTATCTGACAGGCTCCTGAGTCTACTTCAAAAATACTCTACTGACCAACTACGACTCATCCTACGAGCCAACCAACTGGCTAACATATTGATTAGCTAACCCTTTACAATACAAAATGCAAGCTTTTATAGGCGGCCCGAAGGTGTCGCCATTACAACACTGTGGGCTTGTCCCAACAGTAAACCCATACCCTAATTAGTGACAGTCGGTTCTCTCTATCCTTGAGGTAGCCGCTTCCCGTCACACCACAGCTCTCTGTGGTCTTCCATGCTTCCCGGCACTGACCATGGGTACTATGCACCGCTTCTCTGCTTTTTGTCCTTCGCCTTCAATGCTTGAGCCTCGTTGCTCCTTCTTCTTTATGAGGGTCGCTGAGCCCTCCTGTCTTCCGCCGCTGCCTTCAATGCAGTGGTTGAGCTTTCTTCTCTCGGCCGCTCAGGTACCGTTGCCTTCTTGACTTTTCTATCCCAAAATTCATGGTTTCCGGCTCTGCTCTCCAGCTGGAAACGTGCTGCGGCGTCGTAGCTCTGCCTTGTCTTCTTTCCGCCAAAACTTATATCTTTCAGCCAAAACTAGCAGCTTCTTCTGTAGCTACGGGGCCCTGCTCCAACAGCAGAGCACTGAAAAACAGCCCTAGCTTTGAAATTTTCAGTAAATTGAAGTTCGAAATAGTCTGGTTGAAAGCTGCTTATGTTTTAGCACTCAAATTTACACCAGAAGCTCTGTTTCATTGATATATACTAATTCGGGAGTTGAAATTCTTGCTTTAGCTTCTAATGCTATTCACAAGCTCTGGAAATGGCAGCGTATTGAGCGAAATTCCACTGGCAAGGCAACTACTAATGTTCCGCCTCAGTTATGGCAACCTGCTAGTGGTATAATGATGACCAATGATATAAGTGACACTAACCCAGAAGATGCTGCCCCATGCTTTGCATTATCAAAGAATGACTCTTATGTTATGTCAACCTCAGGAGGGAAAGTGTCCTTGTTTAATATGATGACATTCAAGACAATGACCACCTTCATGGCACTACCACCAGCAGCAAATTCTCTTGCATTCTATCCCCAAGACAACAACATAATTGCAATTGGAATGGAAGACTCAACGATTCAGATCTATAATGTTCGAAGTTGATGAGGTGAAGAGCAAGTTCAAAGGACATCCAATACATGCAGTGCATTTATTTGGAACCATAGCTGTCGAGAGGGGGAAGAGGTACAATTGGGTGGAGATTTCAGAGTTGGATCCCTGCTGTTACAGCTCGGTTGGATTACTGATTCCATTGCAGCAAAATGTTGCTTGCCTTATGACAAGTATCTGTTAATGTCAAAAGTTTCAAATGTTGGCTAGTGGTTGAAGCAAAAAGCACTCCAATACAATAGAAAATGCTATACCTTTATTTAGAGGCATCCGAATCATGTTATATGGAAAGCCTGCATTCTATTCAAAGCTAATGATTCTTATCAAGCATGCTGGAGGTCAAGTGTTCAGGACTATTAAGTTTTTGGTGCAAGGGTATGAATTTACACAAGCTGCCTCAGCAATGATCATTGTGGAGGATGCAAGGGCAGCACCTCGGAATTTAAGGCAGTGTGCATCAGAATATAATATACCTTTAATGTCTGGAAATAGAACAGCTACATTCAGTGACAGTCCTCAGTTGCATTGGAAAGCCTGGATTCTTTAATTGATCTAAAGTGTTGTTTTCTGTGATTTAATTCAGTTTTATATTGAAGGAGAATGTCATATCTGAATGTATATTATACATGAGATCTAGTTTCCTTAAACCTAAAATGAAGAGTTCAAGTAGCCTGTAACCAAAAACATTTCAACATTATGGTTTATTGTACATTTTGAAGATGAGCTGTGTTATTTTGTTTCTATGACAGTCTCATTCATGATTAAATCTTACTCTCAAATTTGATGAAGGAGCATTGAAGTCCTCGGTGATTTGAATTCTTCTACCTTGAGGAAGATTTATTTTTTGAAAAAAATACACAGGTCTGTCAAGAAATTTACAGGAAATTGTGAAGAAGTTCGAGAAGCAGACAAAGGTAGGGTTTTGATAAGAAAACTAGGTCAAAAACCTAAAGTTGAAGACAAGCAGGAAATCAAGCATGAGGAAGTACCGGAATATGAGAAGGAGGATAGTAATCCTAAATTGTTTTCAGCCAGTCTTAGAGGCAAGTACTCACTATTTGTAGATGAGAAAGAGCAACCTGAATAGTACTCAGCACCTGCAAAAAGCTAGAGAAGACAGTTGAAAGTTTACAGCAGGAGAATGAAGACCTTCAGAGAAAGATAGCTGATATGGAAAAGAAACATAAAAGAGCAAAGAGAAATGCTCAAAGCCTGGATGGTTTAGCACTACTTGCTGAAGCAGCGAAGGAGATTTGAATCAGTTATGCTTTAATTAGTGTATCTGTTTAATAAACATTTCTTGTTAATGATTTGCTATTTTTAGCAATTTTGTAATTTTGTAAAAATGTACTTTTTACTTTACCTTAGTAAGTCGATGGAGACAGTTAGGGTTAGTGACCTAACTGATTTTGTAGAAGATTACTATTTAGAGGAGTTAGAAAGACATTTTAGAGGTTCGATTTTTGAAGCTATCAGGAGGTCTTCAAGCCCAGTTGGTTTTCAGACTTGTTTATGAGTAAGGTACATAGATCTTGTATGCAGTGGTTGATGAAACTATGAGATATTTATGACTTTTATCCTTCAGTTGTTTGTATTGGCTTCATTTTTCTTCTTGTCTAGTTGCTTAAATTGACAGATTCATTGCTGGTTAATGTGTGTTAGCTGGTAATGCCTGTTATTTATGTATGAACCTCAATGATGTTTCTGATTGGATCTTGTTATATATATCATGCATCTTCATTGTCTATTTCTTATGATTTAGTGGTTTCCTTACTTAAGAATGTATTCCCTGACTATTTTCAAAGCTCACAACCAAAAAAACACATTGCAGAAACCCTAAACCTTGATTTTATTCAGTTTTATATTTGAGTGTGTGTTGGCTTGTTTCTCTGGCCTTAGAAACAATTTCTGGCACAAACAGGTTTCCAATCGGATACACTGGGTATGATGGACTGCGAATGCAAGGGTGCTAGTGCTCTTATTCATAAAGGATCTGGTTTTCAGGTTGACAAGATTAATTGCTTATCGGTTAGTCTAAAGGCAGTTGGGATGGATCAAGAGGTTATTGAAGGTATGAATGCAGATCTGGGATTTACTCCTGTTAGTAAGGGGATATCTAAGTCTAAGAAGCGGCAGCCTAAACCCATCAAGAAGATAAATCCGGTTTTAATGACCCTGGGGGAAGACGTGCTTTTAAATGATATCGTTCTCACCAATGCTTTGACCTTGGTTGAGAGGTTTGGAAGGCGTAATTATAATGCTAAATCTCTGCATGGGTGGGATGAAAAGGCTTGGACTGATGTTATCAGCACTAGTCCTGAGATTTATATGCTTCCAAGGGGTTGGATAGCTTTTAAATTCTCTTCAGTGGGGGATGCTGATAGGATCCTGGCTGGTGTTTGGAAATGGGATAAAGATGGCCTACTTATCAAGCGGTGGACTCCCTTGTTTGATTCGCGGAAGGAAAGGTATGATCAAGTTCCTATTTGGGTCAAACTCCCAAATTCACCCTTTGAATTCTGGTCTTCTGATTTCTTCAGACTTGTTGGTAATACCTTGGGAACCCATTTGGAAATTGATTTTACTTATTTGCATTCTGGGGTTTGCTGCATGGGTCAGGTTCTTGTTCTGTTAGCCTTTCGTTTGGGTTTACCTGCTGAACTGGTCATTAAAAAGGGTAATAGTGATTTCTATTAGCCACTAGATTATTTGGGAATTCCCTTTAGATGTTTTAGATGTCATGGGTTTGGACACCTGGAAAATGATTGCTCTCTCGCATTTAATAAACATTCTTCTTCCAAAGTTTGGAGAGTCAAAAAAGGTGGGAATCAGTCTATTGCAAAGGCTGGACTGTCTGTGGATGAGAATTTGGATCTACATTCTGTCTCCCTTGAGTCTGAACCTTTAGCCAAACTTAAATTGTTAAGAATTTCCAATTCTATGGATGATCTTGATAACATTCCATTTCTGAACCATTCCTCTGAGGTCTTATCTCCTTCTGCTCCGAATTTATCATTGAAGGATCTAGGTTTTGTATCTCCTTGTAAGGCCTCTCCAATTGTTAGCAAGGGTTATTATCTTCGCTCGTGCTCGAAATCTGTTCAGGAGATTTCTCGGCCTATCAAGGATAAACCTGGGAATCATAAAGTAGATAAGGGTTTGATTGGGGATGAAAAATAATTACTTTCTGTGATGAAAGGTGTTGGGGTGCTTAGAGCATATACCCTTAACAAGGTTTCCATATGATCATCTTGACCTTAAATGTTAGGGGTTTGGCTAGTCTTCCCAAGAAACTAGCGGTTATAAGACTTATTGATCAACATGTAGTTGATTTTATTTTTTTACAAGAAACAATGATTGAGGTTCAAGAATTGGAACATTTGATTCATGGATGGTAGTTCATTTCGGTGGATGCTAAGGGCAGATCGGGTGGACTTATTTTGGGCTGGAAGTCTTGTAATTTTCTTTTTCATAATGCCTGGGCTGTGAAAGCAGGGTTGTGTGTTGTATTATTTTCATATGATTTACAAAAGGAAATATCCTTTGTTAATCTTTATGCACCCTATCTGGACAGGGAAACTTTCTGGAATAACTTGATCAAGATGGACTGTTTCTTGTCTCCTTTTTTAGTTTTTGGGGGCGATCTTAATTTTTCCTTGGGTCTTTCTGAAATCTGGGGGGTTAAAGCACAAGTAGATCCTTTAACTAATTTTTTTCACAATTTGTTGGAGAGATTGGGGATTGTTGACATCAACCCTTTGGTATCTATTCCTACCTGGAGTAATCGTAGAGTTGGTTACGAGGGTATATGTAAAAGGTTGGATCGTCTCTTAGTATCGGCTAATTTCCTAGATTGCGATTTCCTTCTTAAACAATGGATTGGGTGTGGAGGTGTATCTGATCATCAACCCGTCTTCCTGCAAATTTCTTCTCAGTCTTCTAAGGCTCATAGTCCTTTCAAGTTTAATGCAGGATGGCTGGATCATATTGACTTGGTTGAAGCTTTAAAAGATTCTTGGGTTCCCTTTGATGCTCGATCTGCTTTATCTCTTGATACACAATTTAGTGAGAATCTTAAACGAATCAAAGCAATTTCTATTAAGTGGTCACTGAATAAAAAAGCTCAGAACATTAAATATTTGGTTGATATTTAATTTGAGTTGAAAAGATTTCATGATAGGCATATTTTTGGTTTTACATCAGTGGTTGATAAAGATTTATTGATTGAGATTGAATCTCGCAAGAGTTCTATTCTTTTTTTCCGGGAAAAGGAGGCTTTCTAGAAAAGTAGGGCGTTATGGTTGAGTTGTGGTGATGATAATACTCCTTTCTTTCACAAATTTGCTGCTCATAGGAAATGTCGCAATTCTGTTTGGAAACTTTATGATGATTCTGGAAATCTTGTGGAAGGATCTGAGGCTATAGCTGAGGCTGGGATTCAGCATTTTGAAAGCCTATTTAAAGAATAAATTGACCTCCATCTTCCAGAGATTATTCATAGTGCTGGTCATTTCCCATCTTCTGTTTCAAAGGATGAAAATGTTGAGCTTATGCAGGCTATTACTCTTAAAGATATCAACATATTTTATCCATCAGCAAAAATGATAAGAGTCCTGGACCAGATGGTATTCCTATTGAGGTGTATAGATTCCTGTTTGATGTTTTGGGTGAGGATCTTTTAAGAGTCATTGAATTGTCCCAGATAAGTGGCAAGATCCCAGGTGTCTTTAATTCTACCTTTCTTGCTCTTATTCCTAAGATTGATCGTCCTTTATCATTTGAGGATTTTAGGCCTATTTCTTTGTGTAATTTTGTATACAAAATTATTGGTAAGATTATCTCAATCAGAATCAGAAAGGTTTTGGGTAGATGTATTTCTGGTGAACAGTTTGGATTTTTGCCGGGAAGGCAGATACACGATGCTGTAGGTGTCATTCAGGAAGGTATGCATTCTATGCATGTTAAATCCTTAAAATATGTCATGATTAAGATCGATCTATCTGAAGTTTATGATCAAGTCAACTGGATCTATCTTCAAGTTATTCTTGCTAAAATGGGTTTCGCAAGAAACTTTATTGCGTGGGTTATGAGCAGTCTATCTTCTGTTTCTTTCTCTCTGCTCATCAATGGTGTTGCTACCAATTTTTTTAAATCTGGTAGGGGACTCAGACAGGGGTGTCCTTTGGCACCACTTCTGTTTCTTATTGTGGTTGAAGGCCTTGGGAGGGCTATTCTTCATGCTAAACTATGTGAGACTTATCATGGCTTATCTTTTGGTAATGATACCATTTTAACTCATGTACTCTTTGCGGATGACATTGTCATGGTTAATGATGGTTCTGAACATTATCTATCTACTCTTTATGAGATTTTAATGCATTTCTGTAAGGCATCTGGGATGCAAATAAATGATAATAAATCTTCTTTATATTTCTCCTGTATGGAAGATTCTGAAGTTATTACATTACATAATATCTTCAGTTTTCTTGTTGATAGAATTGAAACTAGCATGAAGTACCTTGGGTTTCATCTTAAACCATGCAGATATCTTATTAGGGATTGGGATTGGCTGATTATTAAAGTTGAACAAAGGATTCAAAATTGGAGCTTTCGTTGGTTGTCCAAAGGAGGAAAGCTGATTTTGATTAAAGCTATTTTAGAGGCCATTCCAGTATATTGGATGCATTTCTGGGTACCTATGGGAGTCATAGAATAAATCAGAAAGCTTTGTTTTAATTTTCTTTGGGCTGGTAAACAAAACTCTTCTGGTTTACCCTGGATTTCATGGAAGTTGCTTGCTATGCCTAAATCTATGGGTGGATGGGGACTTAAAGTCCCTGTTTTATTTGTCAAGGCACTTGCAGCAAAAAATGTCTGGAATATCATTCATGGTTCGGGTTTATGGGTTAAGATTGCAATACAGAAATATATTTATCCAATGAATATTCTGGATTGGATAAGATCTACTGTTAAAAAGAAAAAGAACATTTCTATCTGCTCGAAAGCTGTTCTTTGGGATTTCGATCTCATTGGAAATTTTCTGGTCTGGAAGATTGGTACTGGCAATGCTGTTCATATTGGTTTAGATCCATGGTCTGCCTGTAAATGGAGACATGCTCTTCCTATTCTTATGTTAGAAAGATTACATTTGGCTGGTTTTCAATTCCTTTCTGATATTGGAATTCATTGTATGTCTGTTTTGATGTCTCAAAATTGGTTATCTGCACACATCATTGGATTTACTGACCCTCTTGAGATTGCTTCTTGGAATGGATATATTTCCATTCTAAAGTCTAGCCATGTTATACTTTCTGCTGCAGCTGATTGTCTTATCTGGAATTTATCTAAAACAGGAAAGTATTCTCCTAAAGAGGGTTATGCTGAGCTTATTAATAGAGAAGTGGAATTGGTCTCGTGGTGGAAGGTCATTTGGAAGATGAAGTGTCCCCTAAAAACAAATTTTTTTAGTTGGTTTCTTCTTTCTGGTAAAGCATTGACCTGGGATGTTCTCTGTTCGAGGGGTAGAGAAGGTCCTGGAAGGTGCTTTTTATGCAATCAGAGCTGTGAATCCAATTTTCATATTGCAGTGGACTGCCCTTTTACTCAATCTGTTTGGTCAATTATTGAGGATCATTTGAAACTTAATAATTTATGGAATGGAGATTCCCTGTCTGCTTGTTTTAAAAACTGGTGTTTTTTATCAGATGTGGCACATATCAAATCCTTACCTATCATTGTACTCTGGTTTATATGGAAAGCAAGAAATAGATCTTGTTTTGAGGATCTTGTCACAACTCCTGCACAGGTATCAAGCTATAGCTTGGGTATGTTGAAGAATTTACCACAGTCCTTATCTGTGGTCTCTATCAGATCAATCTTTGTGGAAGAAATTGATAAAACTTATGCATGGGGTTACTTTGATGGATCTGCAGCTGGGGACTCAATCATTTGTGGGGCTGGAGGTATATTGTTCATATCTGATAGTCATTATGTTTCTTTCAAAGCAGGTTTAGGCTTGGGTACTAATAATTATGCAGAATTATGTGCACTTAAGCTTCTTCTTAGGCTGACTCGGAAGCATAATTTGGATAAAATTCAAGTTTTTGGGGATTCCCAATAAATTGGGCATCTGGTAAGTATCGATTACTAAATATTGAATTAGCCATGATTCTTCAAGATGTTCACTGTTTAGCTGACAGTCTTGATTATGTGTCTTTCAAACACATTTATAGGGAATGAAACTTCAAAGCAGATACTTTGGCTAAAGCAGGTGGCAGCATTCTTGAAGGATATTGGAGTACTTGTGAACAGAGAGGCGCAGAAAATGTGGAAACCTTTCAGGTTTTCTAATATGGTTCTGTGAGCTGTCTGATTTGCAGTTTGTATGACTGTTTCTTGATGATGGCTACATGCATTTTGTGTTTATCTAATAGTTTCTTGTGAATACTTTGCTGGTTATTTTTGGCGATATTAATGCTTGGACATTTCTGGATTAGACGTGATCAATTTTTTTCTTGATTTTTTGGTTCCACCCTTGATATATGATGCTCTGGCTTAAATTAATATGCTTCATCTTGCTACTGGTGATTTCAAGCAAATATACCAAGAGCATGACCTGCGGGTTGATGGCCTCTTAATTGGCACTGAAATGGATATGAACTTTCTTCACTGGATGGCCTGGAAATGGCCAATTTATTAGCTGCTGATTTTTTGCTCAGCTTTTGATTTCAGTTATTGCATTATCATTCATGTTGAGACTACTTCAGCCAGCTAGTTTTGCTCTGGTCTGTTTTGCTTGTGATCACCTTCGATTCACAGTTGATCTGACCTTAGTGATCAGGAATGATGAAAAAAGTCTGCTATGATCAGACTTATTTTTGCTGCATGGCTGTTAATACTGGCTTGTTATTTGATTTCTTTTCTGCTGAAAAGTATTGGTAAACATTATGATCTTTATGAGGCTATTTTTGTATGTAATGACAACTTTACAGTTGGGTCAGTTTTTGGACATGGTAATGATACACTGTGCTCTTCCTGAGGCAAGTATCTGTATGTAATGTCAACTTCATAGTTGTTTTTTTTTGTATAATGGACCTTGAGGGCCATCTGCTGAATGTGAATAAAATATTTACGAATTTTTTCTTTGGAAAAAAAAACCATATGGGATAAGCACCACATAAGCATATGGGTTAAAGCTATTGATGGATTATATGAATGCGTTGATATGATATAAAGGCTATTGACACCACAAGATTTTCCTTTGCTCCGAGAGGCGCTTCTACAACTCAGTATGGGGATGTTTTCACGTTTGTCATGTTACATGTAGCATAACAAAATAAATAATTAAAATAAAAACAATTAAGCAAACATACAATAGGTATGGAGGAGATGTTCTCACAATTGTCATGTTACATGTAGTATAACGAAATAAGTAATTAAAAAAAAACAATTAAGCTGACATATAAACAGTATGGAGGAGATGTTGTCACGGTTGTCATGTTACATGTAGCATAACAAAATGAATAATTAAAAAAAAACAATTAATCTGAAATATAACCAGTATGGAGGAGATGTTGTCACAATTGTCACGTTACATGTAGCATAATGAAATCAATAGTTAAAAAAAGACAATTAACCGACATATAACCAATATGGAAGAGATGTTGTCACAATTGTCATGTTACATGTAGCATAAAAAATAAATTTAATAAAAATAAATAATTCAGCCGACATGTAATTAGAATGTGAAGATGTTATCATGTTTGTCATGTTACATGTAGCATAACGGAAAGAAAAAAAATTCAACCGACATGTAACTTGAATGTCAAGATGTTGTCACGTTTATCATGTTACATGTAGCATAAGGAAAAATAACCAGAATGTGAATATGTTGGACACACATTTATCATGTTACATGTAGCATAAGAAAAAATAACAAGAATGTGAAGATGTTGTCACGTTTATCATGTTACATGTAGCATAAGGAAAAACAAATTTTAAAAATCAATCATGTTTGTTCAGATTTGGAAAAAATATGATATATTAAGTAGATTACCATAGATTGATCTTCCCAATGAGTTTAATTTTTTTACTGATATGTTTCAGACCGGCCTATAAGACATCATCTCCCATGCAATTTTATCATTTAGCTACGCATGACAGAGAAGTGATAAACATTTATTGCTTAAATGTGAATATGAGTACAACACAATTTATCGCAAAGGATAAATTAATATACTTCAACATGTTTTTTTTCTTTAGATTGTTTCTAACATGATGCATAACCACGTTAACGATAATATTACAGGAAGTTGATGTTTCCTCCTACAGGAATTTCTTGGACCGTGATGGTAAAGTCTCTGGCATTATGAACCTTGGAAACTAAAATCCTGCAAATAACAAATAGTGAGATATGTTGTTGATATATGGAACCAAATTGACATATATATAATAAGTAATCCGGTAAAGATGACATACATAATAACAGGAATTCTAGATATCACTACTCTAGATCATTCCAAGGGTCAGTCTTTTTCTTACACTTTTGGTTTCCCAATACAATAAGGTGGTTTTCTATACACTTTTGATTTACATATAGCATAACGAAATATATATATAGACTTTAAATTTTAAAATAAAATCTTTAAATTTTAAAATAAAAATTTAAATAAAAAAACTAAGCATATATATATGGACACAATAAAGAATCATGTGCATATTTAATTTAGTCAATTTAATTAGTATCGGATAAGCGATCATTTTTCTCGGAGGATTTCAATCTATGGCTTTGCATTGAATAATTTGTGTGCACATAATCTACCCATAATTTTTTCAGCACATAATCTACTCATAATTTTTTCTACGCACGACTTTTTCTACATACAATCTATAGTTTTATGGGTATAAATTTTTGAAGGAATAAATTTTTATGATATTTCTTTTCTATTTATAAAACAGTTATAATATTGTGTTTTTGTTTTAGTTATTTTAAATTAAATTCTTATGGTTATATTGAATTGTTATATGGTCTGTTTTAGTTATATTTAATAATTAAAGTGTTAATATAATTTAAAATAAGTTATATGTTACATATTATGTTTTAGTTATATTTAATAATTAAAGTGTTAATATAATTTAAAATAGATTATATGCATTTTTTTACTTACATATTTAGGTAGAATTTAAAATAAGTTAAATAAACTATAATGTTAATGTGAAATATTAAATAGTTAAAATTTAAATAAAATTAACTTGATATATTAATAATTTTTGTTATATTATAATGTGAAATATGTGAAGTTAAAAAATATTAAAAATTAATTAAAAACATAATGCTGAATATATATATAGTTTTAATAGGTTTTAGTAAGAGGTTACATGTATAATGTTAAGATAATGTAATAATAATGTTACATAGTTATGGTATATAGATCATCATGGTTGCATTAAATTTAGTGACATTTCTTTAGATAGATCATGGTGGTTGCATTACTTTCAGTCACATTTCTTCAGACAATTCATAATGGTTGCATTTATTTCAGTCACATTTTTTATATAGATCATTTTTTAGATAGATCATGGTGGTTGCGTTAATTTCAATGACATTTCTTCCAATAAAACATGGTGACATTTCTTCAAACAAATCATGGTAATTGCATTAATTTCAATGTCAATTCTTCAAATAGGTCATGGTGGTGGTGGTGGTGGCTGTAATAATTTCATTGACATTTCTTTAAATAGATCATGGTGGTTGCATTAAATTCAATGACATTTGTTCAAATAGATCATGGTGTTTCTTCAAACAAGTCATGTTGGTTGCATTAATTTCAGTTACATTTCTTTACTAACATTTCTTTAAATAGAACATGGTGGTTTTAATAGTTTTAGTCACATTTATTCAAATAGATCATGGTAATTTTATTAATTTTAGTGATATTTCTTCAAATAGATCTATCTAAATGAGCTCCATTAATTTCAATGACATTTCTTTACATAGAACATGGTATTTGCAATAATTTCAATGACATTTCTTCAAATAAATCATGGTAGATGCATTAATTTCAGTGATATTTCTCCAAAATAGGGTTTTAATTACAATTCATACAACATTTGTTTCATTGACTTATGTGTTTCTTTTTTTTCAAGAGTGATTTCACTGGATGATATTAGGTTTAAGTTATAGTGAACTTTGTTTTCTTCTATTAATACCATGGATTCAACAGTTTGCAATTTGAGGGATAAAGTTTTAATGTCATCTCATAATGAATCAATGGAAGATGTACATGCTAAGGAGATGTACATACTTCATAGAGTTAATGATCATAATCATCTATAAATTCAATGTGAGGGCCTTGGAATGCAACTAACCTAGGTCCATATAAATTCTGGATCTATCATGCTTCGAGAGGGATCAAATCCCTCAAGGTGCAAGCTTATTGAACACAAATAATTGACAATAAAAAAACACAAAAAATTGACAATAAAAAAAGGCTTGAACTTTGAGGGATTTAATCCCTATAAATTCAAAATTTATATAGATCTAACTTGATTTACATACACCTATCTCATAACACAAGCATTAGAAAACCCCTAAATCATATGCATTGTTAACTAAAACTTACGCCCTCTAAAATAAATATATGCATTGTTAACTAAAACTTACGCCATCTAAAATAAATATTACTATCCAATAAAATAAATAAGAGTTAAATTATTTTTCTTTCTTATAATTATGATTATTCAGAGAATAAAATTCATTCAATGAAGGCTAATTCAACTTGGCTACTGGTTGCGCGCACACATAAATATATATAACACATATATATATATTTAATAAAGTTGGTTCTCTTGTAATAGTATTTTGCAATGACTAGCAAATACTTTAAATCAAACTAAACTTTTTATTTAGTTAGTTTCCGAGGTGGCAATGGAACACTATCAACAATACACATTAGGTTGGCCATTTAGCCTTTGCAGAAAATTGATAAAAAAGTGGTCAGACTGTCGAGTTTATTGCAATCCAGCATTTCATTCAACGTCTATGTAAAGATATAATAGGATGTATATCTGGATTTTTTTGGTCATTTATAATATTTATACAACAACGTCTATGTAAAACTATAATAGGATGTATATCTGGATTTTTTTGGGGGTTTACAGTTGGAGTGACTGTATTATGATGTTTTGGACCGATTTTGGAGCTTGATGTTGGATTGAGTAGGGTTTTAATCCTTTATTAGCTGGAAAGTAATGTTATGTATATTTTTTTTTATTCATATATGAATAACAAAATAAGTTGCTTTTTTAAATGATGAAAGTTAACTCTAGCTATTCTCAAAAACAAAATATCATAGTAACCAACAACACATGTATAAAGATAGATATAAATCTAGATAAAGAGATTACAGCATAACCTCTCAATTAACTTATTAAAAAAACAAGCGTTATGAAAAGATAACGTCTACATACTTAAGAAAAACCCCTTATTTTTAATAACCACTTATTTTTAACAACCCTAGGACAGATGTTGTATAATTCGGGGTTATGAGAAAACTGCATAAGTTTGACTAGTGATGCTGATCGTTAAAGAGATCAGCGGGCAAGCGAGGTGAGGGGACTGCAATTATAGGCGAAGCCCTCTGCAGCGTGATTCCAAACTTCTCACTCATGTCCATGTTCTCTGGTGTTATGCCATCTGGAAGAGACCAGTTGAAAGAGTGGAGGAGAGAAGCTATGACCACGTGAACCATCCGATGAGCCAAGGGAAGCCCGGGGCAAATTCTCCTTCCTGCTCCAAACGGAATCAGTTCGAATCCATGAATCTCTCAGGCTTGAACTCTAATGGCTCACTCCAGATGGTTGGGTCCCTTCCTATTGCCCAGGCATTTACCAGCACCTGAGTGTCCTTGGGTATCACGTATCCTGCTACTTCACAACTGCTCTCTGCTCTGTGAGGGATTAGCAGAGGAGCTGCCGGGTGCAAACGAAACACTTCTTTCACCACTGCATGAAGATAGGGCAGGCAATCGATGTCACTTTCCTCAACTCTTCTATTTTTCCCGATCACCTCATCCAATTCTGCCTGAGCTTTCTTCATTATCCGAGGATTGTGAATAGCCTCCGCCATTGCCCATTCAATGGTTGAACTGCTCGTTTCGCTACCCGCTACGAACATGTCCTGCACAGATCAATCACAACGAATTGAGAACATCTCCTGCACATCATCAATCATAACAAATTGACACCCAATAAGATTTTAAAATCCCTCGTACACTAAACTCAATTAGCTTTTAGCAGTGAAGAAGTAGAATTACAAATAGAAACGGTATAATGTCTTTCTTGGTGAATGTTTCTCCGCTCTCGCTTCTGTATTCTAGCAAAATGTCCAGAAAGTCTTGCTTATTGCCACGGCTGTCCTCGGTTCTGCCAGGCTCTCTTCTACTCTCGAGGCGAGCCTCTATAGATCTATCCAGCAGCCCAAATACGATGCCTACCGCTTTGGTTACATCGCGGCTGACCCCCTGAGGATCCAAAATTCGCAGAAAAGGAAAGTAGTCGACCAGATTAGGCTTTCCTCCGATTACCATCACCTTCGTGACCGTTGCTATGAATTCTTCAGCGGCTTCAGAGTCCCGTCCGAACATGTTTTGAGAAAAAAACAAATTGGCCAACAGATTCAGGCTCGTAAGAAACACAGTGTGCCCGATATTCACACCCTTGGCCTTTGTAGAATCCTCAAAAATGGAGTGAATGGTGGAAAAGACCTGATCTCTTCTGAGATGCTGCAAGGCCTCCAGTCTTTTCACGCTAAAGAGCTCGGTGTTGCAGAATCTTCGGAGCATACGCCAACGAGGCCCGCAGGACTTGCTCCATGCTATGGAAGAGTCGGTGTATGTCGAGAGACATTTGGCTGCTTCTATGACGGTGCGTCCAGTAAAGACTTGGTCATGACTCTTCAAGACTTCCTTCGCCATGGCCGGAGATGAAACCACGACTGTTGTTTTCATTCCGAGACGAAGGGTCATTAGAGGACCGTATTTTGCAGCAAGGTGATACATAGACACGTTGGGCTTCTCCCCGAGCTGGAAGAGATTCCCAATAATGGGCCATCCGGGTGGTCCTGGAGGCAGCTTGCGTGCGCCCTTTCTTGACATGAAAATGAACTTTAAAAACAACAATAATGTCATGAAAATCGTTACATAGTACCAGAAACCACTAATTCCCTCCATTGCTCTAGTGCTCTCAAGCAACCAAAAAGAACAATAGAGTTCAGAGAAAGCCCGATACCGGGTGTGACCAAAAAAACAAACAGATATATCGTAGTATATATAACAATCTGAGAAATTTCAAATTCATGGTGAGACTGGTATGGCTTTTCAACGAAAAAAAAAAACGTACGTAGAACTTTAAGGTCCTGGAGGAACCTTCCCAATGGGCGATGCGGGAAGTCCTACGCCCGTCCTTGTGATGCACGGGATCTCAGTAGACGTCAGTGAGTTGGTGACCTAATCGTGTTACCTAATATTGTTAAAAAATACTGATCAACACAAAACTGTTGTGATAATCGCTCATCAAATTTCCACTTCGCAACACAACTATCAGTATGTACAAATGGATCAGTACTTTCACCATAGACTTTTCAAGTCACAAGATCTTTTGCTACGGCGATGGGAATATCCCGACATTAAAATGGCCTAATCTCGCTGCTCAAACTAATCTAGAAGATGATTTCAATAATTACAATGAAAAGGACTAGGTTAGTCTACTTGATGGGTGGCTTGAATGGGTCATAAACCCATGCACAATTTGTACCGAGAGAAATTTCAGAAGGTCGAATTTTTCCTTAAGCTAATGTAAGGGTTTTCAATTTTTTTCATATTGTGTTTCTTTCTCCTGAATAGTTGTGGATTCTAATTAAATTGGAATTGGTTTGGAAGTTGTGGACTATCAACTTCAATTTCTTTGCATCATTTAATTTCATAGCGATGGTCGTCATTTCCATACTTTTCCTGTATGTGAGCTTAGCACACAAGATCTGATGGTGACTGCTAATAACATCTTAATCCATTCCTTATGTTATGCAAAGATTCCATGTAATGAAGTATTTCTTCTCAAATTCCCAATGCTTATTCGCTAAAATATTCACTATTTCTCACTTGATACCTCTTTCATTAGCTGCGTGTTGGTAAGGAAATGGATTGTAGATAACTTAGCATGGAGAAAATAGGAAATTTTAATCATGCTCAGATATTTCAGCAGGTGAAATGAACGGTTGTGGTGTTGAAGTGGCGATTTTTTAAAATAACTACTGAGTTTCCCTAAACTTAACTAGACTATTGACTGATATAGCAACAGAAAAAATTAGATAAAACCTCATTTGATATTTTCAAACCTAAAATTAAATAGAGAGCCTTTCCTAACAAAGGCCATCCTTTTATAATTTTCCTACACTTGACAAAGACCCATTGCAGAAAACAATGCAAGGAAAGCCAAACTTGCAGAAATTCACCATAAATTTGCTCCATGCAAATTCAACAGAGTGTCATCTCATATAAAAATTTTAACAGTACCCTCTATAGTCCTCATGAACAAATGGTTATTGTTGAATCGTTCAATGGTTGTTAACCCAACCATTTTCTATTCCTTAGTAGCTAAGGAATTATGCTTCGAGGTCATAAGAGGCAAAACCACCTATTCCTCGACTTTATCAACCTTTCGATTGCAATTTTGTGATATGCTTCTATCTTTGCATGCAAAGACACCATGCCATCCATTCTACTTGGTTGTCTAGCTTATGCATAGTTTTTATTGACTCCTAGTTAAATTAATAAAAGAGAATGTGAAAAACGTAATGGTTATGTTTCATTGGTAAATTAATACTAAGTATCTTTTGATGATTAAAAATTACTAGGGTTTGTTGGAGTTTGGATTTCTTGGGTGATTTGTGGTGAATTCATAGTGGCAAGTATAAAAAAAAATTGTATGCTTCTCTACACCTTGCAAATTATAACTTATATGGTGTTTCCCATTTTGCAAAATACTTTGGGAAAATACCTCAACTTGTGGTTTAGGGATATTTTCTAATATACCATGAGAGGTATTGAAATTCAATTATAAAATAAAATAAGAAACCCTATGCAATCAATATCTACATTGCATGAAAACTAATTAATGGATAGTATCATTACTAACACTATTAGTATTAGGGATTGTTAGTGCTACTTAGGGACAATTGGGACCTAGACTAGTGGAGTGCATCGAGTCCCCAACTAGTTCTAGAGTCAGTCATTCCTAACATCAGGGAACAGTTCCTCAAATCAAGAAATGTGAAATGGAATCAAGGAATGCGCCCACAAATCTAGGAATTCAATGATTGAGGTGGTCAATTTGGATGGGGTTTGGCACATTGGAGTCATCAGTTGAATGTCTAGATATCTAGGTAGAGGGTTATTTTCTCTAACACCCCACCATAATACTAACTAGATGAAAAATTAAAATTAAAAATGAGTCCCGACAATTTGCAGCCATATTAGGTACCCATGCATATAATGTTCTCTCTAAACTATATAAGAGGGAAAAATCCACATGGGAACACCCCCTCCACAAAAATATAAGAGCATGTGAAGAGAAAAATTTAAGAAGACTTCTCAAAACATGCCTTCACTCCCAAAGTAGCTCTCAACTAAGTGAGTTTCTTCTCAATGAAGGGATTTGTGAAGATCCTTGCAAACCTTTGTGAACTCCTTCTTTTGAAGTGCATGTGATCCCATTCATGAGATACAAATACTTTGAAGTGCTTGAATCATTGTTCTTAACCACTCTATGCTTTGAATGGAGGAAGTCCCCTTAACCTTTGTGTGAAACTTAGTGAACTATTAGAGAAAAGGTCATATATATGTAGAACGAGAAGACATTCTGGAGGTATTCTTCAACAAGAACCTAATTTGGGACAAATTATCGAATGGTTTCTTCAATTTGAACTTAATTTGGCACAATATCTCAAATGTATAGAATAAAATTGTAGATCACCTCTTCTTCTAGCCCTATAAAAGAGTCTTCCTCAGCTAAGTGGTGGATCTTAGATGTGCATATTTCCTCGTAGTCCATATGATGAAAATATTTTGGGGCATCTTTCATCCTCTAAATATATGTGAATCTGCCCTTGTAGGACATATATTGTGAAGCTTTTGGGGCCTCCTTCAATAAGATTGGATCTAGCATACCAGCTTATATTTAACAACTACGGTGGGGATATAGGAGATCCATGGATGAAAATGATATATTTGATGGTTGCAAATGAGCCCTTTAATTGATACAAATGAGCTCTTTGATGGTTGAAAAACAACTTCTTTAACCTACAAAATCTTGATCCATGACAAAAATCGCTAGAATGCTACCTAGTTTAGAACCCCTATAGCTTTGATACCATATGAAATTTGAGCATGTAGATCGAAGCACATAAACTAAAGAATTATCCTATGAAAATTGAACTAGCAATAAACTATTCATGTAACAAATCAATATCATAGATCATACAAAAAAACTAGAAGTAGATAAGAAGAAAATAATGATATAATTTATGAATAGAGTGGAAACCTGTGTAAAGTTTTAAGAAAACCAACGTTTCGGACTACGTGAAAGTGAGTCCGTCCTCAGGGCACGTGATCCCAATGCTTGTGAATGGGATGAGAATGAAAGGTAACTTTTCTATATATTAAATACAGGACTTGGTAGACAAAAACAAAAGATAGGAGTGAGGTCGGCTCACTTGATGAATCACATTATTTTTGTCTCCGAGTGGAATTAAATTGCAGTATTTATATGTTTTAACTGGTTTAGGATGGGCATACATGTATTACTTAGCTTCCAACCATCATATATGTTTAGTGTGTGGTTGTTTTTCACAATCTCTATGGCTTCACTTACCTTCCGTTTAAAGTAGTGTTCCTCCTTGGCTATTAGTTTTTCCTCCCCCATGAAAATGAGATGAGTGGTCTTGTGAGAGTGTTCATCCATAGCCGACTTGATTACCCTGTTGTGAGCTATGTCATTGGAGTGTTCCTTGATACGTACTTGCATAGAGCGCAATGTCTCTCCGATATAGTTCTGTTAAGAACCCGTGTTAACCCTCCTCTTTATTTTGTTAGTATATTTTATTGGATGCATATGCTTTGTAAGTCATCCCGTTAGTATGTTGTATTATCCCACATTCATGGGTATTAATAGTTGATGTTAAGTCATCCAGTTAGTATGTTGTATTATCCCACATTCATGGGGAGTAATAGTTGTTTAGATTAGACTTAGTATATAACTAAGTGTTGAGGCTAATGAAATCATCGAAGAGTTATTTTGTATTGAGCTTGCTCAAAGGAGGTTGCCCCCTCGAAGTGGCCAGCAATCAATAAAATATCTTTTGTTCTTCAATATTTCTGTTATATCGCGCATTCCCATTTTTATCGTAGGAGGTTCTCCACATCTGGTATCAAAGCACTTTCCTTGGAACAAGTGGATTTTTTTTTCTTTTCTAAGAAAAAAAAGAGGGTAAAATTGGGCGGCAACTTCCAGATCAATTTATGAAACTTTATGCACAGAATCAGAAATAACAAGTTACATATCTGAATTTTTCTTGCAAAAATACGTAGTTTAAGGAAAAAAAACCATCTCATTTGGAGTTTCGGAAGTGGAGATATCGTTGATTTAAAATCAGCAATTTTTTAGAATTTTGGTGACGGCCACGGAAATTGCTGAGCAAAAATCTTTTGATCGAGTGCCCAGATTTCTATTACAATTTTGGGGTTTGAAGCAGAGTGGTTGTTCTAGTTCCATAAATAGGCTATAATAGCGATTCTAAGCAATATAGATCAGGTTATGTTGATTTTAAAATTTCGTCTCAAAACCCTAACTCTAATTACGGGTTTTATTTGGGGCATCGGGTGGAATTTCTGCCACATTTTTTCCTGGCACTGTGATTATTGCAGTAGTTCTTCTTCTTACAGTGGTACTATTCATTCGGATCAGGGAATAAACCCTATCCGCTTAACTGTGGGAAGTACTTGGGCATAGCCCTAAAACTCATTGTGAAGAGTACCACAGGAACCTCGAAGTAGCTGGCCATTGAGAGGACCTGCCAAGGGAAAAGGGAAATGACCCCCACCAGATTGACTAGATTCCCATCCGTGAGGAAAACCAAAGAGTTCTCGTTTTTGGCTAAGCAGTTAGTAGTTTTACCTGTCTCATGAAGTGAGAGGTGCTGCCCCAATACTCAAGCCTGAGATAGCCTTGGTGGCTGAGTGATTACCTTTGAACCATTAGGAAGCTGAATATACCTGGGGTCCATATCTATTTATAGTTGATAACACATAGAATTCCAAAATTGTCACAGATCATTTACTCCATCTCAAGTTGATAAAGCACAACTTTCTTTCACCACCACAGATCATTTCTTCCAAAAAAAAAAAAATTCTTGTTGTTGTCACCCGTGTAGGAGAAAATAGACAAATGGAAGAAGAACTTGTCACCCTCAAGACCAAACTCGTAGATCTAGATCAAAGATTTCTTGACCTCTATCTTCAACATTTAGCCATGAGCAACTGACAACAGCTTGAGTCTTCTGTAGACACCAAGTTCTCTTCTTCCAGCAACTTTCGTGGGCCGAAGATTGATTTCCCTCGCTTCAATGGTGATGATCCAACTGGATGGATACATAAGGTAGAACAATAATATGCATAACACTTTTGATGTCACCAAACTCCCACTTGCATCATTTCATTTGGAACGTGAAGCCCTTCAATGGTTCTGTTGGTACATCAAGGATCATGAAGAGCCCCAATGGACAGATTTTTGCCAACTCCTTTTGCACCAATTTGGCCCTAGTGTTTTTGATGAATTCACAGGAGCACTCACCAAACTTCGCCAGACTGGCACTGTGAGAGAGTATCAGACAGAATTTGAGAAATTAGTCAAGCATAGAGAAGGGTTTTCTGATGCATTCTACAGGAGTTGTTTTATCAGTGGTCTTAAGGATACAATTCGATCTGAGGTTAACATGTTCTCTCCCAACACAATGATGGAAATCCTAGGGTTGGCTAAGTTGGCGGAGGACAAGATCAGAGCTCAGCAACGCCCCAAATCCACTTTTGTTCCATTCAGAAATATGGTTTCCCAAAGATGTCCAATCCCTTCAACTCCTAGACCCACTCCTATCAAGCATTTGTCTGAAGCCGAGATGCGGGCATGTAGGGAAAAAGGAATTTGTTATAATTGTGATGGGAAATTCACCCAGGGACATCAATGCACTAAACAAAAGCTCTATCTCTTGGATGTGGTTTCTCCGCCTGCACTTGAACTTTGTGAAGTTGATCAGGATCTAGTAGATGATTAGGTCGACATTCAGCAACCACCTGTTGACCCTCATTCTTAATACGAACACCCAAAGATATCTCTCCATGCATTATCCAGAGTCACCGCCCCACAAACCATGTAGGTGAAGCGTTTATTCAAGAAGATTCCTCTTACAATACTCATTGATTCTGGTAGCACCCATAACTTCATTGACCCTCATATTTCCAAACAAGATGATAGTTTTCTCCATCCTTGTTCCATCTTTAAAGTCATGGTTGCCAATGGGAGGACCTTACCTTGCAAAGGAAAGTGTCGCAATGTGTGTATCTCTATTGGAAATTATAACTTGCGCTCTAACCTGTTTGTCATGCCTCTAAGAGGATGTGATGTGATTTTGGGAACTCAATGGTTACACACACTTGGACCCATATTATGGGATTTTGTTGAATTGTGGATGGAATTTTCAGTCAATGGGAACAAACACACATTCAATGGCTTACAACCAGGCTCTCTCAGCATCATCAGTTCCCATTGCATGGAAAATCTCCTTAAAATGAATTTACATGGTGTCATCACTCATCTCCATTTCATTCAGATGCAACCTTCAGCAGTCTCAACTACTCCCTTGGATCGTTCATTTCGATGCACCCTTCAGATGCCTGATTTTTCCAAGCTCTTCACTCTTGAGAGTGATGCTTACGACAATGGACTTGGGGTTGTCCTCTTTCAAGATGAACATCCCATTGCATTCACCAACAAATCCCTTTCTGGAAAGAATTTATCCACCTCTACTTATGAGAAGGAAATGATGACTATTTTGCACACAGTACAAAAGTGGTGGCCATCCCTCTTAGAGAATCCTTTCGGCATCAAGACTGATCACCAGAGTTTGAAATATTTCCTGGAACAACGGGTCTCATCCCCAACACAAAATAAATGGGTTAGAAAAATCAGGGATTATGAATATAAGAAGGCTCAGGAAAATCTTGTGGTGGATGCTCTTTTCCACACATTTGCTGCCCATGTTTATCTTTCAGTTATTTATCTGCCTATTCCACCTTGGTTACACTCTGTCCAGCAAGGCTATGTCAATGAATCCTCATTATCTGAAATCATCCAACAGTTGGCCAGTAACCCTTCTGTGGTACCGTATTAATCTTGGGATGAATTTTATCTGAGATACACGGGTCGTCTGGTGCTTCCCCAGAGCACAGACCTTAAACATGCAGTCTTTTATGAACTCCATGCTTCTCCATCGATATGGCACTCTGGGTTCATCAAAACATATGAAATGGCGAGACGTAACTTCTTTTGGACGAGGGTGCAACGAAAACTTCAACATATGGTTTCCGAATGTGCTCCTTGTCAGCACCACAAAGGGTGAAACTACACTCCCTTTTGGATTGCTCAAACCTTTTCCCACCCCTACAAGGATTTGGACATATATTTCGATGGATTTCATTCAAGGGATCCCTAAATATGGAGGGAAGACCATAGTCTTGGTTGTGGTGGATTGACTCTCCCAATATAGTCATTTTTGTGCTCTCATCCATCCATATACCACCTCTTCAATCGCATAAATTTTCATGGACCAGATATTCCTTCTTCATGGAATCCCTTCTTCCATTTTCTCAAACCGCAACACAACTTTCACAAGTCATTTTCGCCTCACTCACACCAAACTGCATATGAGTTTAGTTTATCACCCACCCATAGATGGTCTGACTATAGTCATCAACACATATTGGGAAACTTATCTTCGTTGTTTCACCTCTAAAGAACAACATCAGTGGGAAAAGTGGCTCCCTCTCACTGAATGGTGGTACAATAATTCCTACCATACTACATCTAAAATGACTCCATATGAAGTAGTTTATGGTCATGCACCTCCAGTTCTCCTTCCATCCACCCCTAGCAGTTCACCAGTTCAGGCAGTTGACATGGTTCTTCGAAACCGGCATCAGATTCTTCACCTCCTACAGGACAATATTCACATATCAAGAGCTCGCATGAAACAACAGGTTGATCAACACCGTTATAAGTGCACTTTTTGTTGATGTATTTGTAACTTCGGAATGTATTCATCTATGTATCTTATGTATTGTAACCCGATGTTTATTCCAGGATGTATCTATGATGTAATTGAATCATGTTGCCATGCCCCGATGTTTCGATCGGGAGAATCTATAATGTAAACAATTCATGTCAAGTCATAGTGGGTAACCCTCTGATTGTCTAAGGGTTAAAGTCCCCGCAGTTCCGAGGCACTAGGGTTATTAGACTCTCCAAGTAGAGGTTGGCCCTAGTAGGGTTTTAGTCATGTCAGGATTAGTATAAATAGAGAGATGGACTCTCTATTTAGCACACATCACTTACACACTCAAGTGTAGTGCATAGTTGAGGAAGGAGAAGAGACTGGGGCTAGTAAAGAAGAAGGTTACTGCTGCCGGGAGTGCATCTTACTATTTTATGGTTTTACCTTTGTGTTGATTCTATCTCTGAGGAAGTTGTGGGGTTTTCTCCATTTATGGTTTCCCCGAGGAAAAACACTGTGTTCATTGTCTCTTGTGTTTGATTGATGTACTTGTTATTCTCTCAGTTAAAGATCCTAACATAATGCTAGCTTGAATGTTGAAAAACTAACATGGTATCAGAGCTAACCTGAGAAGAAGACACTGTGTAGCTACAGGAACTAGGGATTCCTAGTTTGTGGATCTTCCTCCATAGATTTTCAGCAAAATTAAGGTGGAATAACTCTACTCCTTAGGGCGCATCTTTCTGTCGAAGCAGAATCCAATTCTGAGGTTTTTCGGTTTTGGACCTGTCACTACTGCCGAAAATTAGGGCTTTTCATAGAGGAGGAATTTTTCAGTGAGCCTAGGCCTGGATTGATCTCCTCCCCAAAATCGGAGTTAGGGACAAATTTCAAGGCATTTGGGTGGACAGAACTCCGAAAAAGCAAAACCCTAATTTGCTCCTGAACCAACTCTATAGGATTTCAGCTCAAGTTTTAGATCCGACATCTTGACCTGGTAAGATCTAAAATATTCTGTATTTCCATTTGAGGTTCTCAGTTAATATGTCTCATCATACCAAGCTTGATGAAAAGCTTGAGGGAGCTGATAACTTCCGAGCCTGGAAGTATAGGATCTCCCTAGTCCTGGAAGAGAATGAGTTAGGCTCCTAAATCCATGAGGAGGTTCCAATTCCAGAGGGAGATGAGGCAAAAGACTTACATAAGAAGAAGATGGCTATGGAAAAAAGGATCATTGCTAATTCTATCAAGGATCACCTTATCCCACAAGTGTCCTCTCTCAAAACACCTAAAGCTATGTTTGATGCCCTAACCAAATTGTTTGAAGGGAAGAACATAAACTGGAAGATGAATCTGAGAAACCAACTGAAGAATGTGAAGATTCAGAATGCATAAAAAATCCAGTCTTACTTCACAAGAGTTTCTTAGATCAAGGAACAACTAGAAGTTGTCGATGAAGAAGTGGAAAATGCAGAGATTGTGATGACTACTTTGAATGGCCTCGCTAGGTCATGGGATTATTTCATCTAAGGAATCTGTGTTAGAAAGAAGTTAGTCAAGATCAGTAGACTATGGGAAGAATGTTCTCAAGAAGAAGCTTGTCACATCCCCAAGCCTCCGACCGGCGAAGAGGACGCGACTACAAGCTTCAAACACATGGGGTAAGAGCCCCATGAACATGTACATGCATAAAAATTGCATAAACAGAATGCTGTAGGGAATGCATTAAGGTAAAACATGCACAAATGCCATTGTTCATCATACATAGCTATCGTTAATTTATCGAGCACAGTGGAATCAACATGCATTCACTCAAGCATTCATTTAACATGTCCATTATTTTCATTAACAGAAATTATGGTTGCAGAAGTAAAAATGGACAAGATCACTTATCTTATAAGAACTCACTCCGCAACCAGCTACGTCGCTGCAACGTTCCACCCAACCATAGGCCAGCGTGCTCCTTAATCTCTCAGCAACACTGCCACCCCCGAGCTGGGCATGATTCTCCAAGGAATAAGGGAACAAGCAGGCTTACACATAGCCAGGGATACACAAAACACAGCCAAGCCAACACAGTTGGGTTTATTAGGCCATCCAGGAGTTGGGGAAAGGCTAAATGCTACGCTGGTGAGCTCATTACAGAGCCAAGAACACCTACACCAGAACTAGCCTGACTTCTAAGACACCCACACACACCCAACACAAGGAATCAATCCCTTCTCTGCTACACAGTCCCTCAGGGTGGTGGAGAAGAAGGCCATCCCTCTAGCTCTGTCTGTGTGGTTTCCAGCCACCAGGTTTATCAAGAAAAACTAATCCCCCATCCCTGCTCCTTACACAGTCCGAAGACCAGACATTGCACATATGCAACCAATCAGCTGTTACAGCTTAACAGGGGGAGAACAACTCTAAACCATCTATAGCAGTCCCAAACACAACAGCAAACACAATTCCAACAAGGGAAATCAGCAGTCCGTCCAGGGCAATGAAGCAAGTAGAAAAAGGAATTACACAGACCGCCACACAGTTCTTAAGCGTGAAATGACTTCCTACAGGAAATCGTGGGTGATAGTGGCCAAACAGTTCCTAGTTTGCTGCGTGAGATCCAACAAAGCAATTACTTGTGCGTGAGGATGAATGAATCCATCTCAAGACATAAAGAAACCACAATGAAACACACTGCGCGTGAGAGAACCACAACAGCATAGTAAATCATGGATAAAAGAGCACGTCTCTCAGCTCGCTGCATCAGTTGGAAAACCAGGAAAAATACCTGTGCGTGAGACCAGCAAATAGAAGGTGGTTCATGCGTGGAGATGAACAACAAAATCGTGAGGTCCAAATTTGAGAGTGCGTGAAGGTTTTTCCCCCATAGTGAAGTCAACAATGGGTGGAGTGTGCGTGTGGGTGAGGACTGACAGTCCTGCCACCCCACTCCCAAATATCATAACTGCCTCAACCACCAGCAGCCTTTCTTAATGAAAGTGGTTGGAATAAGACAAGGGAAGAAGACACATGGGTTTTTCTCTCACTGGCCAAGGTTTGACAAATCCTCCCCACATCCTTATCCTTGTGAAAATCATGCCCCTTTCTCATTTTAGATGCCGCGATCATAGCTGGTTGTGTTCATTTTAATTATAGATGCATAATTACATGATGGAAAACATAATATATGCCTCGTGCCCCGATATACCATCGGTGACAATTTAAATCCAAAACATAGCATAACTGATCAACGGTGGGGCCTTGGCCTTTAGCTCCACACCATGATCATTTACAATATATACATCATCATATACATCTAATGCAACGTGGTAAAAACCGGGGTGTTACAAAGCTCAAATAGCATCTCGAGAAGAGAATATGGGAAGTGAATATCAGGCTCTCATGCTACACTCCAAGTCTGACTCCAAGACATCCAAAAGAAGATCTCATTTCCAGAGAGGTAAGTCCTACCACAAAAGGGATTTATCTAGATTCATATGTTATACATGTGATGAAGCAGGACATTATGCAAAGAACTGTCCTAAGAAACCAAATCCAACAAAGAAGAGCAACAAAAGAAGACATCATGCTCATGCTGCAGAGGATGATGAACCATCCAAGAAAAGAACCAGATATGAAAATGAGGATTCTTCAAGAGAGGATGAATATGCTCTGATTTTCGCTCTCATGGGAAACGTTACTCATGGAAGTGATGATTGGCTCATTGACAGTGGGGCTTCCAAACATATGATAGGATTCAAGGAATCTTTTGTAAGACTGCCAGAACATGAACCACCTCACAAGGTAAAGCTGGAAGATGACTACCAATATCCAATAAAAGGTAGTGGGGAATATTCCTATAAGCTAGACTCTGGAAATTCTCTAACAATGAAAGAAGTATTTTTTGTGCTAGGACTCAAGAAGAAACTTCTCTCCATATTAGCATTAGATGCAAAAGGAATGCTGGTTGCATTCATATATGGTCAAGTCATTATGTGGCCAAAAGGAAAGACTATCATTGATGCTGTGGTGATTGGAGAACAAGAAGGAGGCTTGTACAAATAGAAGGGCCATCCAGAACAAGCCTTGGTCCATGACACAGTAGATCCAAGTGAACTTTGGCATAGAAGGCTTGCACATGTGCATTACAGAGCACTACCTATTGCAAGCAAAGCTATAGAAGGTCTTCCAGAAATCCAAGCAAAACATGATGGGGTTTGCAAAGGATGTGTGAAAGGAAATAATACAAAGAAGACATTTCCAAGTAGTGAAAGCAAAGCAAAAGGAATCTTGGAAATCATCCACTTCGATGTATGCGGTCCTATGTCATCAAACTCACTAAGCGGGCATGCATATTATGTTTCTTTTATCGATGATTTTTCTAGGAAAACATGGGTTTACTTCATGAAGAACAAGGACGAAGTATTCAGTAAGTTCAAGGAATTCAAAGCCTTGATCGAGAGCCATACTGAAAAGAAGATCAAGACCATTCGATCAGATAATGGCAGAGAATTCACTTCAAATGAATTCAAAGAACTATGCAAAGAATCAGGGATTAAAAGGGAGTTGTCCACTCCTTACAATCCACAACAGAATGGGATTGCAGAGAGGAAGAATAGAACTATCATGGAAGCTACAAAAGAAATGCTTCATGATCAAGACCTTCCTATGCATCTTTTGGCAGAAGCTGCCAAAACAACGGTGTATGTACAGAACCGTACTCCATATAGAGTACTCGAGAACAAGACTCCTGAACAAGTCTTCTCCGGCAAGAAACCAAAAGTCAGCCATCTCAGAATATTCGGCTGTCCTGTGTACATCCACATTCCAAAAGAGAAGAGGATTAAATTAGATCCTTCAGGAAAGAAGGGTATATTTGTGGGATACTCTGAAAGCTCGAAGGCTTACAGAATATATTTTCCAGGATACAAGAAGATTGACATCAGCAAGGATGTAACATTTCATGAAGACATAGCTTACAACAAATCCAGAAAGAGACCTGCTAAAGAACCTGAAGAAGCAGAAGCATCCAGAATTCATGATACAACCATGAATGAAGAAACTCAATAAGAAGATCGAGAATTTGAAGAACCACAAATACCTGTAGATCCACCTCTGGATAATAATCCTCATAAGAGGAAACCTGCTTGGGTACGAGAACTTATCCAAGGTGCGGAAAGATATGGGGCTCCAGAAGAGAATCACAGAGAAAGAAAGAGGACCAGATCCTGCTCCAGGTATGTTGCTTTACTATGTGATTTCATTGATAAAGAACCTTCCAGTTATGAAGAAGCGGAAGAACGAAAAGAATGGAGGGATGCTATGATCAAAGAATACCAATCGATCATTAAGAATGATCTTTGGGATGTTGTCCCAAGACCAAAAGAGAAGTCAGTTGTAACTTCCAAATGGATCTACAAGATCAAACATGTTGCAAACGATAGCATTGCAAAATATAAGGCAAGATTTGTGGCTCAGGGTTTCTCTTAGAAAGAAGGAATAGATTATGAAGAAACCTTTGCTGCTGTAGCTAGATACACTTCCATAAGATCAGTACTTTCTCTAGCTGTATTAATGAAATGGAAGATACACCAGATGGATGTCAAGACTGCTTTCTTGAATGGTGTAGTGGAAGAGGAAGTGTATCTAGAATAGCCACTTAGTTTTGAGACACATGACAGGGAGTCTCATGTGTGCAGATTGAAGAAAGCCCTGTATGGTTTGAAACAAGCACCCAGGACATGGTACGGAAGAATTGATAGCTTTCTATCCAGTTTGGGCTTTACCAAGAGTAAAGCAGATTCTAGCCTTTACTACAAGGTTGAAGATGGCAACCCATAGATGCTTCTACTATATGTAGATGATCTATTTGTGATAGGTATGGATGGGTTGATTACTGATACAAAGAGAAAGCTTGCTACCGAGTTCGAAATGAAGGACTTGGGTATGATGCATTATTTTCTAGGTATGGAGGTGTGTCAAAGTGCGGATGGAATCTTCCTTGGACAAGGGAAGTATGCAGTAGATATCCTGAAGAGGTTTGGGATGATGGACTGTAAGACTATGGCCACACCTATGGCATCGAACCTAAAGCTATTAAGTGATGCTTCATCAGAGTCAGTTGATGCTACGATGTATCATCAGATTATTGGGTCATTGATGTACCTGACGAACACAAGACCAGACATTTGCTTTGCTGTGAACATCTTGAGCCAGTTCTTGACATATCCGAGAAATGCTCACTTGATTGCTGCAAATCATATTCTAAAGTACCTGAGAGGTACAGTTGATTATGGGCTCAAGTACAATGTGAATCAGAAGATTAACCTGGAGGGTTATGTTGATTCAGATTGGGCAGGCAGTGCCAGAGATAGGAAGAGCACTTCAGGGTGTTGCTTCAGTATGGGATTAGGTGCGATCTCTTGGTTTAGCAGGAAGCAATATTGTGTGGCACTGAGTACAATTGAAGCAGAGTATGTCACAGCTTGTTCAGCTAGTTGTGAGGCAGTATGGCTACGGAAGCTACTGTTCGATTTATTTGATCTCCAGATGGATGCTACTTGTATACATTGTGACAACCAGAGTTGCGTGAAGTTGTCAGAGAATCCAGTGTTCCATGACAAGTCGAAGCACATCGAGATCAAGTATCACTATATCAGGGATATGGTGCAGAGGGGAGCAGTGAAGCTCCAGTATGTTGCGATGGAGGAACAAATAGCTGATGTGTTGATGAAGCCATTGTCTAGAGTGAAGTTCGAGTACTTCAGGGAGAAGATTGGTGTTCTCTAGATAGAATTTTCCTCCAAGGGAAAGTGATGAGTCCCATAGCCATTCTAACGAGCAGGTCAGATATAAGGGCTGAGCCATTCTGTCACGGTGAGAGGATTGGTTCCTTCCTTGACAAGTATGAGCACTGAGATTCATAGCCATTCAGACAAGTAGGTCAGATATAAGGATTGAGCCATTCTGTTCATGGCTAAAGGATTAAGTTCCTCCCATGTCAGATGTGAGAGCTGGCCATTCTGACGAGTAGGTCATATGTAAGGGCTACCACCATTCTGACGAGTAGGTCAGATGTAAGGGAAATGCCATTCTGTTCATGGCTAAAGGATTAAGTTCCTCCCATGTCAGATGTGAGAGCTGGCCATTCTGATGAGTAGGTCAAATGTAAGGGCTACCGCCATTCTGATGAGTAGGTCAGATGTAAGGGAAGTGCCATTCTGTTTATGGATAAAGGATTAGGTTCCTTCCATGTCAGATGTGAGTGCTGGTCATTCTGATGAGTAGGTAAAATGTAAGGGCTACTGCCATTCTGACGAGTAGGTCAGATGTAAGGGCAGTGCCATTCTGTTCATGGCTAAAGGATTAGGTTCCTCCCATGTTAGATGTGAGAGCTGGCCATTCTGACGAGTAGGTCAGATGTAAGGGCTACCGTCATTCTGACGAGTAGGTCAGATGTAAGGGCAGTGCCATTATGTTCATGGCTAAAGGATTAGGTTCCTTCCATCTCAGATGTGAGTGTTGGCCATTCTGACGAGTAGGTCATATGTAAGGGCTACTGCCATTCTGACAAGTAGGTCAGATGTAAGGGCAGTTCCATTCTGTTCATGGCTAAAGGATTAGGTTCCTTCCATGTCAGATGTGAGTGTTGGACATTCTGACGAGTAGGTTAGATGTAAGGGCTACCACCATTCTGACGAGTAGGTCAGATGTAAGGGCTACTGCCATTCTAACAAGTAGGTCAGATATAAGGGCTACCAAAGACTTACGAGGAGGTAGGCATACACCCAACATGAAAGAAGGGTGGCTCTGTAGAACTTCCTATGACGAGAAGAATCATGGGATAGCACATATGATGATGACCAGATGAGATCTAGATCGAGCTATGATCCAGATCCAGTTATGATGACTCCGAGAGATCCAGATCGAGTGATGATCTAGATCCAGCAGTGCTGATCCAGATTGAGTGATGATCGAGATCCAGTAGTGATGATCCAGATCGAGAGATGATACAGATCTAGTGATGATGTCCCATGATGATCCAGATTCAAAGAATGAAGATGACTTGAATATGAAGATGACTTGAAGACTCAGAAGGCTTGATATGCAGATGATCCAGTTAATACAGAGAAGAAGACCACTGCTGAAATTTTTTTCGAAAGAATACCTTCCTAGTTAAGAGGGAGTATTGATGTATTTGTAACTTCGGAATGTATTCATCTATGTATCTTATGTATTGTAACCTAATGTTTATTCTGGGATGTATCTATTATGTAATTGATTCATGTTGCCATGCCCTAATGTTCCGATCGGGAGAATCTATAATGTAAACAAGTCATGTCAAGTCATAGAGGGTAACCCTCCGATTGTCTAAGGGTTAAAGTCCCTGCAGTTCCAGGGCACTAGGGTTATTAGACTCTCCAAGTAGAGGTCGGACCTAGTAGGGTTTTAGTCATGTCAATATTAGTATAAATAGAGAGCTGGACTCTCTATTTAGCACACATCACTTACACACTCAAGTGTAGCGCATAGTTGAGGAAGGAGAAGACACCGGGGCTAGTAAAGAAGAAGGTTACTACTGTCAGGAGTGCATCTTACTGTTTTATGGTTTTACCTTTGTGTTGATTCTATCTTTGAGGAAGTTGCAGGGTTTTCTCCATTTATGGTTTCCTCGAGGAAAAACAATGTGTTCATTGTCTCTTGTGTTTGATTGCTGTACTTTTTATTCTCTCAGTTAAAGATCCTAACATAATGCTAGCTTGAATGTTGAAAAATTAACACTTTTTAAGTTGGTGATATGGTTTTTCTTCATCTGCAATATTACAAGCAAACCTGCTCGAAATACAAAGGGAATCAAATGCTCACTCAAAATATCTTTGGCCCATATACAGTTCCTCAAAAGATTGGGTATGCTGCTTATAAATTGCACTTCCTCCTTCTCGCATTCAACAAGTGATTGGCACCAACATCAGTGCAAAAATTGTTTTACTAGAATGGGATAATGAAGGATCCATCATTTCGAAGTCAGAGGCCATCCTCAATAAGCACACTTGACAGCTTCTCTCTTGGTCCATCACAAAGGTCTTCAATTCAGTGGCACAACATGCAACCAGAGGATGCTACATGGGAACCACTCCTTCAGATTCTGTGACAGTTTCCACATCTTAAGCTTTGAGGACAAAGCTTTTCTAAGAAGGAGGGGATGTTAAGAACCTATGTTAACCCTCCTCTTTATTTTGTTAGTATATTTTATTGGACTCATATGCTTTGTAAGTCATCCCATTAGTATGTTGTATTATCCCACATTCATGGGGATTAATAGTTGATGTTAAGTCGTCCAGTTAGTATGTTGTATTATCCCACATTCATGGGGAGTAATAGTTGTTTAGATTAGACTTAGTATATAACTAAGTGTTGAGTCCAATGAAATCATCGAAGAGTTATTTTGTATTGAGCTTGCTCGAAGTGGCCCGCGATCAATAAAATATCTTTTGTGCTCCAATATTTCTGTTATATCGTGCATTCCCATTTTTATCGCAGGAGGTTCTCCACAAGTTCATACTACAGGAACAAGGAATTGAGTAAACCCCTTTTTGTTGACCGGGGTCTAGAGGGTCTTTGGTCGAACAAAATATAGTTCATTAACTATAATGGAGGTGAACAAAATATATGGTAGGAAATTTGAACTAGGTAAGGAGGCTAATCAAATTGCTCATTCAACGCTCTGAGACTATTAAAGTTTAACTAGCACCAAATATCCTTAGCTATCCATGCATGCTCACTTAGACCGAGTTTAACAAATCTAAGACTCCCCAGTCACTAGTTTTAATTAAGTGATTTATAAACAACTAACTGTATGTGCATGTAAATCCGTATAATCAATCAACTGGCGTGCTCATGGTTTTTTAGGGATAGTTAGAGTCAATTAGAACCTAGATTAATGGAGTTCATCTAGTCCTCAACTAGTTCTGGGATCAATCGTTCTTAAAATAGGGGAATAGTTCCTAAAATCAGGGAATGTGGCCGCAAATAATGGAATGCACCCCCAACTCTAGAAATCCAACTTAGAGTTTACTTAGGTGGTCAATTTGGATGGGGTTTGTCCCACTAGAGTCACTAGGTCAAGGTATAGGTAGCTAGGTAGAAGGTTATTTCCTCTAACAACCCCCTATAAATATAACTATGTGAAAAATAAAAAATGAGAAAGGGAGGAAATCCATTCACAATATTGGTAAATTCCTAGGTAGCAGGAAGATACCCAACCATCTAGAATGGGCCATTAGAGTTCAATCGTGAGACATTTATGAAATATGAGTAGGGATACAGAGAGAAAAAATTCGATTTGATTTTATTTAGAGAAGGATAATTTTCCCTAGGCTTCCCTTGGCTGTTGGGGCGCGGACCTTAAAGGTCCTTAATTTTGGCAACTCTGCGATTTTGGTGCGAAGCTTGTAAGCGGAGTTGCGGTCCAAAATAGTCTTAGGGGTTTCGGGGTTGGGTCGAAGCCCCTCTTTTTGTAAATGTCCCATGGTTTAGGCCCATGGTTTTTGGGTACCCTTGGTTTAAGCCCATGGTATTGTAATAGTGCACTTGTATAAATAGGCAGTTATGTAAAGGAGTCAAAGGAGGTTTTTTGGTGTATGATAATAATTTGATCCGAAGGAGCTAAGGTCTCTTTTTGGGGGTAAGGTTAAGTCCCGGCTGAGTGCGTGGAAGACCTCTGCAGCTGAGTGCGCAGAGGGTTTTGGAAGAAAGGTTATGCAGCTAAGTGTGCAGCTTTGGGTTGTTGAGAAGATCTGCAACTGAGTGCGCAGATCAGAACTATGTGTTTATAAAGTGTTGAATATAAACGTAGTTTTGTGGGTGTAGCCCCTACACTGGGGGTGAACCACGTATATATTGTGTTGTGGTGGTTCTTGTTTATTTTGTTCCTGTTATTTTTATGCATTTGATAAGTAGATGAATGATAAAGTAAGATAAATTGTTATGTACTAACTTCGCTGTGAATTCCCAATTAAGGGTTAAGCAAGAAACTATATTTTATCTGAACTGCGAAGCTATTTAAGTGAATATCGAAGCTCTATATTGTATGATTACTCATTGTTAAGGCTAAAGGTACAGTAATATCCCTCTTTTGCCTACAGAAACCTGATTCTGCGGCACCCCATAGCTGTTTCGGGTGAGACTGCAACCTATTCGCAGGTTGTTGCCGAAAGGGCCAACACTGTGGGTCTGTTTGTTGGTGTGAAGATAGAAGCATAAGAACCCGGGTCTACCCTAAGCCCAACAAATTGGTTCCATTTTCGGTTGAACCAGTATCTGCTTCAAGAGGGATCTACGTCGTACCTGGAAGGATATGTTTTGGAGGCCCTCAGTAAAAGAAATTAGTGACTGGATTGAAGATACTTATTTGAAATTTGCTGAACAAGAAAATAAAGATCCTCGTCGTAGCTCAGACAACTTCTTGCAAAGAAAGAATTAATTTGTTAAAAAGTGTGAACAATGCGGTATCAAGAGCTATTGACTTCTGGACAACGCGAACCCTTGAAGCATTTGTGATGGAGTTCGCCATAGACACATATACTTCTTCCAGCGAAGCAAAAAGACAGTTTTTCAAAGGACCAAGAGGTAAGTACCTGAATTCATTAAGTATGAAAATTAAAATGCTCTTGGCTGAGAAAGGCATATTGCTTATCGAATCAGATTGCTAGATTTATTGCTACTAACCTATGTTTGGAAGCGAAAGTGACTTCGATGAACAAAGTGGTTTGCTTCGCAATGGTAAAAGATACAAGAGAACTCTTGGATCCTATATCCGTGGCTAGAATACCGATTATACCCCATTAAGTCCAGAAGAATCTGAATCTGAAGAAACCCCTTTTGGTAGAAACCCTCCTATAACTCCACAGCGAAGATCTGTTATCCCTGAGAACCTGTCACAGTCTGAAAGTAACCCTAACCCGAGTAGTCCTGTCACAGGTCAGTCTACCTCAGAAAGTTCCCTCCCTCCTGTTACCAGTCTTCCCCCTCCTCCCCCCCCCTTGATCCACTATGGCCCATGTGAATGATGATATCAAGCTCCCAATCTTTAGAGGAACTAGATCAGAGGATCCAGAGCACTTTTGGTTCTTATGCGAAGCTATTTGGACTGCTAAGAATATTATGGATCAAAATACAAGAAGAGCGCAGCTGGTCACCTCCTTCAGAGACCAAGCTTTGACCTGGTTTATGAAGTTTTCCAGTACTCAGAACTATGCCTTGGCTGATCAAATGGTTCATGCGATCATAGCCTCTCTCCTCCACTGCTTCAACTGGTCTCTCTCATATGGCATCACAACATACAACGTGGACATGACTAAGAAATTTGGAATCACATTGCAGAGGAATTCACCATAAATTGAGATTCCCTCACCATGGTTTCCCTCTCATCTCTTTAATGATCAACATCACTAGTGAAACTACTTCATTCTCACTACCCCAAATTTCACAAGAGAGGTCATATATTAAACATAAAGGGGTTTTAAGTATGTAGAAGTATGTATGTATGTAGGTGTTTATATAACTAAGAGCGGGTATTGATAAATGTGTGTTTTTCTATTTTGTAATAAAAAAAAAAGATAATTTATCTTGTTTTTCTAAGATAATATTTAAGTTGAAAGTTATTTACTAACATTTATGAAAACGTTTGTCATATTTCTATTTGATAAAGTTAGAGTTATCTTTGATAAACAATTTTTATAAAAACCCATTATTCAAAATCCTCTCATATCTTTTATTAGACATTTCATAAACATGATTAATAGTAGTTTGGTTGCAAGTACCTACCTAAGTTTCTATGTGAAGCTTCTTTTCAGTCATCAAGTTGTCATCAATGGGTGAATTATGGATTTTTTTTATAAATTGGTTGATCATATTCTCAATATAAAAATAAATTAATATAATGACTTAATTTGTAATTGGGCATTAAATAATGGGTTTTCTTTATAGGTTGGTTGGCCATATTCTCGACATAACAATAAACTATCACAACCACTTAAATTGTGACTCGTAAATACCCATAATTTATACAACTCTTTTTAAAATACGTGAAACCTGAAAAGCGAAACACAAAATAAGTGTCATGTAAATGAAATATATATCATATAAATTAAATAAAAAAGATATAGTTATTTTATTTATAGTTAGTATAATTTAAAAAAACATAATAAATAAAAAATCAAGATATATATACTATGAAGTTATTTAAATCTTTTCAAAGTTATTTTTAATCCTTCTTAATACAACCAAGGGTCTACTTTCCATGGAATTGGTGTCTTCTTGTCGAGTGAGTCTAGAAAAGCATTTTTTATAAAATTATAAATAAATTTATACCAATACAAATGATCTTATAGGGATGTTGAACACATATTCTTATTTGCTACCAATTCGAACTTTAATCCTCAATGACATCATATAAAATTTCTCTTCTCTATCATTGCATTGTTCAAAACTCCATTTCATTGTTCAAAACTGCATTTGTTATGTCCTCAACATATAGTTTTTCGACCAGGGACATTAGTTCATCGATGAGTGTCAAATTTTCACAACATATTATAGTTTGAACATAGGAAAATAAATTTTATAAACATTTTTTTAAATATCAAATTTTTGTTATGTGATTGGTTGTTTGAGATTAGCGTCTTCCTCTTTATGTGTTTCTTACCATAGGGGGGTGGGAAGACATCAACCTCTTTAAATTTTATAGCTAGTACAGTTTCTGTATATAGAGACGTGGTGGTTTAATAGCTTTGAAAGATGAGAATTCACGTGTCTCACCTTAGATTATGAAACGATTTTTTGTTTTATTTGCTACTGCATTAAACACAAGGGAGATATGGTATCCTCATCTACATAGACTTATATATGGATCACAAAGGTTATTCAGTATGGGTTGCATGTCATGAAATCTAACCCCCATTTTGTGAAGGGACCTACCACGATGATGGGGTACAGTGGAGAAGGACGTGACTGCATCTTTCTGGTGTAAAGCTGACAAGGATGCCAACATTTCATAGATTCTACACAATCTTTAAAGATGGTGGGCCATGTGTGGGCCATAAATAAATGGCACACAAGATTTTTTGGGTCGTTGCTAACCCATATAAATGACCCCCACATGCTCTACTATTAGAATAATTTAGGACAAACTATGCCTCCTCGTGAGTGAGGAAACGATGTAGAATAAAGTCTACCCATCTTCTATACAATGATTCCACGATAATGAGATAGTTTTTTGCATTCAGTTGTAACTTCAGTCGCTCTTCTTGTGAGAAATTTGTCGGACACTTGAAAGTATGGAGATTTATCAAAATATCTATGTACCAAGGATTAGCAGTTGAGATCAAGAAGGTGTTATCATCAGAAAATGATTCATCTTCTGTCATTGTAATTTCATCACTCAGGAACTCAGAGACAAGTTTCACGAATACTAAGGACTTTTTCAATTTACCAGACTGGAAATCTAATTCAAACTCTTGGAGCATAATGATCCATTTTTTAAATTACCCCTTTATTATTCATCGATATAAAACATAATAAAACAAATTTACATATGCAACCACAGTAGTTGTCCCAAATAAGATATAATGACACAAAATTTGAATGACATACACTACCACCAAATCCAACTTCTCAACATGTGAATATCTTAGTTCAGGCCCAGCCAAAGCATGATTGAGATAATATATGACATACTCCTGGAGTTTATCATCTTCCTGAACCATAACTACACCAACCGTAGATTCTGATGCAATCAAATATATTATAAAGTCCTTCGTTTAATCTGGTGGATGCAATAGAGGAGCTAATGATAGTGTTTTCTTTAATGCCTCGAAAGACTGTTGGGAGGCTTCATCCCATATAAATGGAGCACGTATTTCTTAAGCAATCGCATGAAACCGTTAGTTATCTTGGCATAATTCACTATAAAACGTCTAAGAAAGTTAGAATTTCCTTATAGAATCTAAAGTTGTCAAACAGTTCGAGGAGGAGGCATATTAACAACCATCTCAACATTCAAAGGATCGACCCTAATACCCTTGTTGGAAACAATAAAACTTAGCAGTCGTCCCAATTTGACATAGAAGACACACTTATGGGGATTTAAGTGAATCTTATAGTGTCTTCTTCTTCAAATACCAAACGAAGATGATCCAGATGATCTTTTATTTTTCGGGAATGAGCTGAAAGGTCATCTAAGTAAGGTTCAACAATGTGCTTTATGTCGTCAAAAGAGAAATTCATAACCCATTGGAAGATATCCCCAACATTCTTTAATCCAAACGATATATTTTTATACACAAAAGTACCCCAGGGGCATATAAAGTCAACCTTATGTTGGTACTTGGGTTTAATTTGAATTTGGTTGTATATTGAGAAACCATCCATAAAAGAAAATAATTCACTACCCACACACGCTTCGATTATTTGATCTATGAACGATGTAGGGTAGTTATCCTTAGGACATGCCTTATTTAGGTCTCTAAAGTCAGTACAAACACGTATAGTTCCTTGTTTTATATCCACCAGAACTGGGTTAGATACCCAAGATGTTAAAGAAATAAGATATACAAAACCAACCTTCAATAGTTTTTCAACTTCAACCTTGACGACTTCCGCTTTCCGCGAGTTCACAAGACATATATTTTGTCAAACATGTTTAACATTGGGGTATGTTCTTATTTCATGTTCCACAATAGATGGGTCAATTCCTGACATCTCCTTGTAAGACCAACCAAACACATAGCATAATTCCTTAAAAAGGGATATGTAAATAGAAATTTCTTCAGGTGAACAATTTGCTCCAATATAGACAATTTCCATGATGTCAAGTTTGGTGGATATGTTGACTGGTATGGTTTCTAAAATGTTTTCCATGTTCCCTTCGAAAAAAAAATCCTTCCTTAGAAAAATGATTTATAGGTTGGTTAACACCTTCACTCAATCTCACATGGAACTCAGATTTTTCTATTCTACTTAATTTTGGCACGGAATAGGATCTATGATGCAAATATTCACATATTTTATCAGGTACTATCATGGCATCCAGAATGGCTTCATCGAATGGTAAAACCATGTCCAAGCAATCATATTAATAATTCAAGTTCTATGCCCATGCAGGAAAGTAAGCCTCTTATGGCTCCTATGAGACAAAAGGATTTGAGGTTGAATCAACAACAACATCGCATATAGCTTGTTAAGTTACTTCTACTGTCGATAAGGGCACATCAGGTTCGTCTTACGAAGGGAGGAACCATGGATAAGTTCTATCTACAATTGTACAAACAGTCTTCCCTACACCAGTGTTTCCTAGGAATTTTATAAGAGCGAGCAAGTCAAAAGTGCCCATAAGTGACATGTACATTCAGCTCCTAAACTTTCATTCGTCGGGCGTAATTGATCAATTAAAGGTACATTGGACTCCGATGTGTCTGTACAACTCTTCCAAGTACATGACAGATGATCAAAGGTCACTATATTCCCCTCATGAGGGAATATGATAACTCGGAAGAGTAACAGCATAATAACACATGTGGCGTAGGTCCAGCTCCTACCCAAGAGTAAATTATAGTCCAAAGGAGCGTCAAAAACCTCTACTTCTACTAAAACCATTTTCCCTGCCAATTCTATGTCAAAGTAAGGTAGGATACCGTGCAGACAGAAATACCTTCCATTGAAAGCAGACAACAAGGTGTTCGATGGGACCAACTCAGGGGATCCCAGATCTTTCCAACAAGAAATAGTCACTACACATGTGGATGCACCTTCATATATAATTGTTCATCCGGTAGTTTTACCGACATGGGATACTTTGGAGTAATTCCATAGTAGACATAGCACAAGGTACTTGAGCTAAATCTTCAACGATATTATATAATTGGGAAGCTTGGGTGCTAATGTTAAATAATGACTTCTAGATCGTACTCTTAGGAGGACATAAAATCGTGTCAAGAATAGGTTTTTTTAATGGTAAGAGGGCCATTAGAAGGAGGTGGAGGAGAAGGATTAGTAGAAGGGGTCTTCTCGAGAGAAGTACTTTCATCTTTCTTCTCTGGAGGTTTATCATATGTCTGCGTTCATGTGGTTAGTCCAATAGTTTTGACGGACATCATTCTGATTTCTTCCATGGAGGAAGAGGCACCATGCAAATATGTATGATCAATTAATTGTTGTTGAGACGAGAAAGCGTCAATTAGAACTACTAGTGTAGGATTAATTTTCAAAAATTTGTTGATCTCTTCACGACTAAGAAATTCCTTAGTGAAGTGATCATCTCCACATAAGACAAAGGGTTACTTAGCTTTCCATTTCGTTTTTGACTCATTCTTTGGAGTCATAGTTTTCGGATTCTCATGTTGGTTTCAAGATTTTTTAGATTTACGTTTACCATTCTTTTTATTACCTAGTGATCGCGACGATTGTATAACATTCATCTTGACAAAAATAGTAGGATTCGAAGAAGTAGTAGGAGAAGAACTCTGCTTCTTGGCAGGTTTCTCTGTGGATGAAGGTTGGATTGAACCTACAACACCATCTACAATAGTTTCAGCAGGTGGTTTTTTAGGATCATTGTTAGGATGAGGAGCGTTAGGGATCAAATCATATAACGTTCCAGACTTAGAATAAACTAAGTCTAAATATTAAGCCCGACTAATAGCTTTTTCCTCTGTAAAAACACCTCCCATATCCACATTTGAAGAAGTAGGGGGAAACAATGACTTTGTAAACTAGTCAGCTAGAAGTTGATCTAGAATAGGATCTTTAATCAACCTTCAACTTCTCATCCACTCATGAATGTGATCATATATGTGAGTGGAGGTAGTTGGCCGAAGAGAAGTCAAAATATCTATTCCAGTCTCATAATGGATTGGTAGCTAGAAATGGGTAAGGAATGTTGTTTCCAATGGATTAAAATACGCAAATGAATGTTGTAGAAGTTCGATATACCACTTAGTAGTCGTACTGATCAAAGTTCTTTGGAGAGCCATAAACTGATAGAATCATCCATCAAGGAGTTCGAAGATCACCACAAATGGAAGGTCATGACATGGGTTTTTGGATCTTCACCTTTCTTTCCATCAAATTTCAAAATATATGATGGTAACTTGACCAGAAATGTTGGCCAAAAAGGGTCGTGAAGGATGGGATCATTGATCAATTTGGATAGGTATGGAAAATAAAATGTTGCCAAAAATGGGAGTTTCTGATTAGGTTGCGAGTAATTATAATATTGATAAGGTAAGGCTACCCAAGTGGGACCATAGGTCGTTGAGGTTGACCACAATAACCCTCAAACAATTGTTAGTTGGTACTCGTTTTCCCCATAAAAGAATACACTTGGTTAGGTCCATCTTGAGGTCCATAGATATGTTCAGCCCATCGATTGGTAACACCTCCGAGATAAGGGACGTATAAAGGATTATTTTATTATGCCCCGCTAAGGTATTGGTTACCAATATTGGGTTGTTGAGGCGGGACCTAAGAGGATGTGGATGGTTGCGAAGCAAAACCAACAAAACCATAACTAGAAAGTCCACCAGATCCTACAATTGGAGGAGTAGGTCTCAAAACAATATGCAAAATAAGAACATAAGGTCCTCTAGCTGCATGGGACATGAAGGGTAAAAATGGACTTCCAATAGTTGGAAAACCCATGGAAGGCATAGGAGCACTTCTCAATGGAGATTTTGGCATTGGATTTTCCACATAATGTGACACTCTCACCGAAGTAGTGAGTCTAGTGACCGTTGGAGAAGGTGGAACATTAGCTAGAATCGAAGTAGAAGGGATATTCAAAGATCTACCCAGGATATCATTGGGCATAAGATAAGGTAAATCTATTCTAGGGTTAGGGTTTAGCTCCATATAAGAAACATTCATGGCACTAGTAGAACCAAATTCGAAGATAGATTTTCCTAAGGAGGTTTCCCAAAATGGAGCATTTGTCCCAAATATGGGAGCAACCGTATCATTAGGACGAAACTTATCAATCATAGCTCCTATAGGAGTTTGGACATCAAAATATTGATTTCGAGATGAGGGTTGTTCCACTATAGGTGGTATTGAATAATCCGTAATAGGAACATTAGCAGGAGGACAGAATTCACCCCCCTATTCTGTAACTGAACCGCTTCCAATTCAGGAAGAGATGCACTTCTTGTTTCAGAATTTATGTCCATCTATCATTCCATAGGAGATCGAGTCGTAGGATTTAAAGGATACCCAAGTGATAATCCTTGTATACGATGAGAATCAACTACTGTGTTTGAATGTCTTGGAATGTGATGGTAGGAATTATGCTCAAAATACCTCTCTAAAATGTGAACTATTCAAAATGTACAAAGAAGTAAGGGGTGTATATCTAGTTTAACTGATGCACAACTAACTATAAATCTACATAAACCATAATCTGACTCACATCATTGGCTATAGATCCAATAAACAAACCAATGATTGCATGGTACTCTGCAATATTGTTCGTAGAAAGACCCAAGTGAGTTCCTCTTTAGCTCACTAAGTCCTCAGTAGGGGAATACAATAGACATGTCACTGATGCAAGATTCATAGTATAACGGCTAACACCATTCTCAAAGCCAAAATAAGAAGTCATATGTCCATTTTAACAGAACACTATATATGTAGGATTGTCTAAGACACATCTTACATTCACAACAAAATCACACTCTAAACTACACACAACACTCTGTAAACAAAATGTACAAAATATATATGCTAGATGACCTAAGCATAGTATATCTCGAGGTAAAGACCATTTTGGGGCTCTCCCAAAGATATACCATTATAGTCTATGAGATTGGATGCTCCTTTATATAAGATGTGGCTTAAAATATAGGGTCCATGCCACATGGATTCTAGTTTTCCACCTCCCAACTTATCATGTTTTTGGTCATATGTCAAGACCAGTTATCCTCCGTTGAAGAGGCGAGGTTGAATGGATCTATAATATTGGGATTTAATTTGTCGTTTGCGTTCTTCATTAGATAAGGAAACATATATACGGGTTTCATCTAGTTTGTTTAAATACAAGAATTGTTCTTCCTCTAAATTGGTATTCGGTAGAAGTTCTATAGCGAGTTTTAGAGAAGGAACTTCACATTCGATCAGGAGAATAGATTCTAGCCCATATACTAATTGGAATGGGGTGAATCTGGTGGATCTTTTAATTGTAGTCCTATAATCCCACAATGTAGACAACAATTGTAAATACCAACTTGATTTGGCATGTCCTACCATTCGTTGAAGCATGGTTTTCAACACCTTGTTTAGAGCCTCGACTTGGCCATTGGCCTGTGGATAGTAGGGTGTAGAATTATCATGACAAAAGCCTTGTTTGGCAGTTAGTTTTGGTATCATTTTTTTTTGGAAATGTGAACCATGGTCGGTCACAATAGATTCAGTGAATCTAAACCTAGAAATGATGTGATTGAAAATAAATAGGGCAGCGGTTTTTCCATCTTCGTCATATGTAGGAATTACCTCATCCCACTTTGTAAAGTAGTCCATGGCTATGATGATGTAACCATTCCCATCAACTAAGGTAGGATTATAGTGCATAAATTCAATGCCCCATTTTGCAAAAGGGGAAACAACAATGATAGGATGTAATGTAGCGGGATGAGTGCGCTTTTTGGATTGAAAAACCTAGAAGGGTGGGAATTTTTTCACGGCTTCCATACAATCTTTAAAAATTTAGAGCGAAAAGTACTCGGCGTGTAAATTTTTTTGAGCAGTAGCCATGCCAGAAAGATGACCACCACATTTTATTGAGTGGCAGTCATTCAAAACTATTTCATCTTCTTCAAGAGTTAGGCAATGTCTCAATATTGCATCAATGTCATGACGATACAACGTATCGTTGACGATAAGATAGGGATTCATCAAGAAATGAATCCAAGGGCTCCGTACCATCAGTAATACGGGGAAGGTCATACATGAGCTCCGGGAAGACTAGGTATTTCTTAGAATTGGGTTTTTCAAATTCTAGCTCAAATTCTTGGAAAATAACAATGCAGTGAGAGTATTTTCCCCCAATCACCTAACATGTCAAGAAATAATAAGTGGGGCTGGAATCTACGAATATTGTTCTTGTACGAAGCAAGATGCATGACGGAATTTTTGGACCGCAATAACCATGGCCGGAGCTAACTTATCCACATGCGAATAACGAGTTTCAGAGTCGAGAAGACTCTTACTTAGGTAATAAAGTACATGTTCTTGGGCATGTTCATCTATTTGAACTAGTACCACGCCGATGGTATTTAATGATGAGGCCACATACAAGGATTAGTCCTTGGTATATTTTGGTGGATGCAAGATAGGTTCATGCATAATGGCGCATTTGAGAATATCAAATGCACGTTGTGCAAGGTCATACCAAACAAAGGGTGTGCCCTTTTTCAATAGACACATGAAACCATGTGTCTTCTCGGCGTAGTTGTAGACGAAACGAGGCATAAAGTTTTCCTTCCCTTGCAAACTTTGAAGTTCAGTAAAATTCGTAGGCGGGGGTAGGGTTAAGGTGGCTTCAATTTTTAGTGGGTCTATATAGATACCATCCTTGGAAACAATAAATCCAAGCAGTTTACTAGTATCGACACAAAAAAGAAATGTGTGGATTCAATCATATGTTGTAATGGCGGCATCTGAGAAAAATGGCTATCAGATGGTCAACATGTTCTCTCGATGCTAGGAATGGAAAGGAAAGCTATCGAGGTACAATCCCACAATATGTTTGATGTCATGCAAAGTGTAGGACATAATGCATTGAAAGGTAGCGTAAACATTCTTTAAGCCAAAAGCTAACTTACTATATGAAAAGGTCCCCCATGGGAAAATTAAGGATTTTATTATGTTGATCAGAAGGGAGTATCTCTATTTGATTATAGCCTAAAAAACCATCCATGAACGAGAAGATGATGCTTCCGTCACAATTATCGATGATTTGATCGATGTAAGCAGTAGGGAAATTATCCTTAGGACATGTTGTATTGATATCTTGAAAATTGATTCAAACCCTAATTGTTCCCTATTTTTTATTCACATGGACGATATTAGAAATCCATTCTGTCAACAGTACAGGGTAAATCAATCCATCCTTAAGAAGATTCTCAATTTCTTCCTTAATGGTTGTTGCTTTCCGTGGATGAACTTGGCGTAACTTTTGATGGATCACCTTGGCATCAGGGAAAGTCTTAATCTCGTGAACCATGATTGAAGGGTCTATCCTTGGCATTTCTTCATAAATCCAAGAAAACTCGTCCCTAAATTCCTTAAAAAGGGTAGTGTAAGACCTAAGTTCTGAGGTAGAAGAATTTTGGCCTACGTGAATATTTTCCACAACTCCAGGTTTCACTAATATATCGACCGAAACGGTCTTGGTAATATTTCTCAGATTACCCTCGGACTCAACATTGTGGATGAGCATAGGTGACTGAGGTGTAGTTACAATATCAAACGAAACCATTGTTTCAAAATGATCTTCTACCATATGGTAAACAGGAAGGAAAGAGGATCAATGATGATGGTATTTCCAGGGAATCTCCTCTAAATACATGACTTCCATGATTTATTCATTTGACAGAAGATTTTTCAAAATATAATCTAGAGATGGGGAGGGGAATCTAACCAATAGGGAAGATGATAAGGATCATATGCTACCAAAATATGATCGTTAATGGTAGGGTCACTAGTGGACTGGATAGCCTGGTAAGTCTGTTCGAAATTACTGAAGCATGTCGAATTAGCAACTGATTTTCCTTTTTCCTAAGTGTCATGAATCTTAGAGGAGATCATGTTCACCGATTTCATTTGGGTAGAGGGAGTATTATCTGATGGAAAGACTCCCATCAGTGAGGAATATTTGAGAAGAACTAACCCTATGTTTTGATACGATGGAGTCGTAGAAGCCAAGGGAGGGATATTATTCACAGAATTAGAACTCATGTCTGGAGAAAAAAACTCAAGTTGATCGATTGTAACGATCTTTCCATGAAATGTGAATTGGACTAATCAAAACCTAAATGAGGCAACTGTCTGCATGGTCTAGAACCAATTCCTACCCTGGAGAACATTGTAGTCTAAAGGGGCATCAACAACTTCGACATGTATGGAAATTGATTTCCCCCCTAGTTCAATAAGGAGGGAGGGAAGTAGTCCATGAGGGTGAAAACCATGACCATCAAAGAACTTCAAAGTTGTAGGTGAACAATTGATCTCAACAGAACCTATAGCTCTCCAACATGATAAAGACATGACTAAAGTCAAGGAACCTTTTTTTAACACAGTGTGATGGAATTTCTTCCCAATAATATTCGTAGATAGATGAAAATCTAATTGATGGGAAAGCCTTGACTTAAAATCATCCAATTTAAAGGCGAGAACATTACTATTCTCAGGATCCATAGCTCCAAGAACTGACAATAAGTTCTTTCTCTGTGTAGGGAACGTTTGGAGTACTTCAAGGGTAGACATGGAATATGATGCTTGGTCCAAATATTCTACTACATTGTATTATTGAGCATCTTGAGCATTAGGGTTAAATATCAATTTTTGAATTGTACTCTTAGGTGGCAGGAGGACAATGTTGGGAACAAGTTTTTCGATATGAAGATTGATGGTAGGAGGAGGGCTAGAAATCGTAGGCTTATCAGTTGAAGATTTATCATCTTTCTTTTCTGAAGGTGGGTCATAGCTATGGGAATGGGTGTTAATATTAACCGTGTCACTAGAAATCATTTTAATAGTCATCTATCGAGGATGAGGAAGACCCATGCAAGGATTGATGGTCAATCAATTGTTGTTGAGTAGGGAAAGGATCGGTCAATACTGTCGGGGTGGGAAAATTTTTCAGAAACTTGCTGACCTCTTCTTATCGAGGGAATTCCTTAGTGAGGTAGTCACCTCCACATATAAGGAAGGGAAAGTTTACCTTTCTTTTATTCTTGGATTTAGCATCCGGGTTTTGTGTTTTATTACACTTCTATTGATTTTCATACTTTTTCGATTTATTCTTTCCTTTCTTCTTCGTTATATAATATTCTGAGGACTGAATGGTATTTAATTCAGTAGAGGAAAGAAGAGGGGAAGTGGTTTTGGTATTTGCGATAGAGAGACTAGCATATTTATTTTTCTTTTTTGAGGATTTAACCACCGGTTGTGTCTGAATAGAACCGAGAACACCTTCATCGGGTGGTTCTGTTGAAGGTCTTGAGTGGTCTGAAGTAGGATGGGGAGCATGCGGGATAAAATAATAGAGAGTTATGTATTGGGAATAAATCAAGTCCAGTTACTAAGCTCGGCTAATGGCTTGTTCTTTGGTGATGGAACGTACCATATAAACATCCTGAGAAGTAGGCGTAAGCAAATACATAGTAAAACAATCAACAAGTAATTGGCTGGGAATGGGTGCTTTAATCAATCTACGTTGTCATCTCTACTCATGTATGTGATTGGATATATGGGTGGAAGTGGTTTGACAGAGTGAGGTCAAAAGGTCCATACCCATTTCATACCATATTGGGAGTTGAAAGTGTGTTCAAAACGTCTTTGCTAAGGTGTTAAAGTCCTAAAGAGAGTGTTGATGCAATTATATATACCACTTGGTGGTAGTTTCGGTGAGAGTCCTTTGAAACAATATCAAATAGATTGAACCATCCATAAGAGATTTGGATGAACACCACAAATGATAAGTCATTACATGGTTCTTGGGGTCCTCACCATATTTTTCGTTAAATCTGGGTATATCTGAAGGAAAATTTACTAGAATAGAAGGACATGAAGGATCATGGTGAATAGGATCGTTGATCAAACATGACAAATCTAGAAAATCAAGTGTAGCTAGAAAAGGCAACTGTTGATTAGGTTGCGTACTGGTAATATTGATAATGCATCTACACACTAGTAGGGTCATAATCGAATTGATAAACGGGAATCGATGATCCTCCGATGACAAGTTGGTTCAGTTGTAGTTGGTTTCCATGTGCCACCAAGTGGCCCCCCATGCAGGCCCCCCTATGGGGGGGATCCAAGAGGAGGACCTCCAGGTTGACCCCTAGGAGGGGGACCTCCAGGTGGAACTCCCATTGGGGGACCTTCGGATGGAGGACCTCCAGGTGGATCTCTAGGCGGGGGGCCTCTAAGTGGGCCTTGAGGCGGGGGACCTCCAGGTGGGCCTCCATACATGTTTGCATATGTGCTTCCATGTGTAAGGGAGTTCAACCAATTAGATTGTTCCCATGGGGTACTGGGGTTACCAGGGTAAGGGATGTTGGGAAAATTTTTTCCCAAGGAAATGGGTTTATAATTCTAGGTGGCCATTGCATGTTGGTTCCTTGGGTGAAGGAAAACCCATGTAGGTTTATTAGAGATCGATTGAACCCACAGTGCTTGTCCCGATGCAGAGGAGGGAACCATCATATTTGTGGTTGTGGAGGTTAGTCCATCCAGGGGCTACCCTAGAGACACACTCTGACCAAGATTGAACAAATTGCCATGGTTGTAGTGACAACTTGTTTTATGGATTCCCCCCCAGTGACAAGATTAATAGGAGAATTAGGGACAAAAAGGAGAGTTTGAGCTGACAAGTCAGGAATAGAAGGTTGGTCAGGATAACAAGAAACCACACATTGAACCGGTATTCCAGATACGGTGGTAGCATAAGACCTAACAAGGGCATGGTGGTATTTAGGAGTGGTTCTTTCTGAACAACTTGGAAAAGGAGAAAAACTTCTCCTTTGTATGATTTCTCCATTCACCCAATAGGAGGAGCTTGTATAAATAGGGAAAAGGAAGCCCAAAGGGGTTGAGAAATTTTGGAGGAAGGTAGGGAATGATCCCTAAGGGATAGGAGCTCGAGTTCCGCCTATTCCAAATAATGAGGATTAACCTCCATGAGGAATTTCACCTTGAAGGTTCTTGAAAACTTATATTTTTAACCTTTTGACAGTGATGACGATCCTTATCCATGAACAAGATACACCGAAGTCTTTTGTATAGAGACAAAAAGTGTCACCAACGCACTGTGCCCGGTAGGAAGAAAACGTCAGGAAGGTCTGACTCCCTATGTCAAGAGACAAGGTGCATCCGACTTCCTAGAATTGGGAAAAATGTTCTCCAAAAGATGTCTTAGCCATATTGCTTCAGGGGATTGAGCATAGCTATTGATTTCAAGTGTAACAACATGGGAAAGGTTTGAAATCCAACATTGTAAACATGATGAACTACTTTATTATTGTTTGGACTTGCGGCTGGTTGGGAAGGTATCTGTGTAGGTCATGGAATGGTTTGACTATACATAAATTGCAATTGTTGTGGCTAAGTAGCTAGAGGTTGTGGAACTTGTGCAATGTATGGTTGTTGGTGCTACGAAATATATTGTGAATATGATTTTGTGTAGGATAGGAAAAATTAGGCATGTTTTCATAAGGTGAACCACACCATCGTTGTTACCAAGGTTGGTGTTGAACATGTTGTGATGCCATGCCTGGCATGGCCTAGCGGAATTTGACATTTGGGTAGGATGTTGTTGACTAGAATAAAAAGGATATTGGTGTATAGGGTTCCGAACCATACCTGTTAACTGAGGATACCGAGGTCTTTTTGGTGCCATCACATATAGTGGATTCAATGCCTCCTTCTCTCTTTGATATGTTGTTATAATATCTTGTAGGGAAGGGAAGATATTGGCGGAATGGTTCTTCTCATATATGGGAAAATTTAAATGATTTTTAATGGAGAATCCCTCAAGGGATGTTTCTTCTAGCACTTAAAACAAAATATATATAGTGCAACTTCTACTTCCTCCTATTTCTTCTTAACCTACAATGTGTCAAACTATGAACTCAAAGAGATAAGGATGGAAAAAATTACAAATAAATTACAAAATTTATCCCATGTGACTCCTCCAGTGGAAAAATTTGTGAAATTAGAAGTACTATCTCTGGGGATTTTTCGAGTCTTTAAGTTTCCTCAGTGAATAGTTTTCACATAATTCACATATCTCTACATATATCAGTTTGGGAAACATTTCCATACCACATAATATTTAGAAGGTCCACAAATTCTTCTTGGATCCCTCTTAGAAGGATTGTTCATAAGGTTTTGTTACCGAACTGACCTTGCTTTGAACTTTGTAGATTGTACTAAAATCATTCCATGTAATATTCCAAAACTCTTGTACTATTTCCGTGTCAATTTAAATATTTTCTCTTTGAGTTCTCTATATTTGAAATAGTCCTACTATTTTTTTCAGAAATAATTTCTTCATTCCATCCCAAGTATGAATGTTATTCCCATCGAGGCCCATAAACCAATGGAGTGTTTCACTTTTGAATGTGGTAGGAAATAGTTTCAACTTCTATGCATTAGTGGACTAGTCATAAATTTACAAAGCACATCAAATTAAAAAAGGAAATCATATGGGTCCTTGCTAGCGATACCATGAAAGTTTTCCAAAGAAGATGGAAAGGTAATCTTCATTTGAGTTATTCTGATAGGGTCTCTAATTGGGAGCTCAGAGGTGACAATGTCTTCTTGGTTGGATATTGTTACTTCTTCTTCTGCTAGGTTGTACAAAGGACTAGTGATAGGTGGCCATCCTTATAAAACATGTTAGTTCCTAGAGTTGTCCCAGGTTGAAGGTAGAACAAGCCCGGGCATGAAAGGGCTCAAAATTTAACGATGTTAGAGTTAAATCGAAGTATGAATGTAGTTTTTAGACATTCATGTTAAGGTTATTGACGGATTACATGAAGGCGTTGATATGATGTAAAATCTATTGCCACTATAAGGGTGAAATCTTAACCATGGAATCCATATTGGTAGCATAACACAAGCATTATGAAACTTTCCAAATCATATGCATTAGTAGTTAAAACCTACTTTATTGAGAATCAATACGACCAACCAATAAAATAAATAGGAGTTTCCCCTTCTTATTAGTCTCTTCCTTTTAGGCTAGTAGGGACTCTATGAGTCCGCTCGCCGCCGATTTAATTACTTTGCACACAAAACAAAACAAATTTTAAAAATTTATCCGAAGTTTGCATTCAAACCAATTCAATGCGGCTTTCTCCACCAATCGACAACATTGACCTCTTTCTTCATGCCGCTTTCTCTACCAATCAACAACATTGGCCATTTTCTCCACCAATCAACCATTTAGACTTCTTATTTGGCCTTATAACGAGGCGAGAGAAAAATTAGAGGGCGATATAATACAATCTTTGGTTTCTAAGATGTAGAAAAGATTGTATGGTGAATTAATGTTAACTCTAAGGTTAAAATTACATCTACAACATTAAATGTTTATATTTCCTAACCTTCACTCTAACATACACATCACCTCTTCAAGTTACAAGTGTTTTCTGTCTTATTGTAATTGCTGGCATGTTGGCCACCTGTATTGCACCACCAAAACACTGCATTTACAAAGACTCAAGCCAACTATTACCCTGGTTATAGGTCCAATATCCATGTTCCTCTTCACTTTGGCTGCAAACTGTGTTGAATATCCATGTTCCTCTTAGCTATTTTCAAACCTGGTTGGTTGCAAACCCTGTTGAAGCAGCCTTATAAGCCTTATAATCTATAGTTGTAGCAGATTCAGTGGTAGTAGATTCAGTTCTATGCAAATTCATTTCTATGCAGTTGTTTTTTTATCGAGGTAAAGCACCAGAAGCCTATGTTCGTGGATGTCTTCAACTGTTGGCTAGGCCTATGTTCTTGGAGCGTCTTCAAATCTTAACATCAACTCTTAACATGCTCACTTTAGGTAGTTGCTATAATATTTATGCATCTCTATGCTTTTTTGTAATTGTTGATAGCAATTAAAAATATTCTTGAGATGGTATTTCATCCAAAAATATATCATATTTCCAAAGAAAGAAAAAGATCCCATATTAGGGTTTCATTAATAACACATAATTTTACAAGAATCTCAGCATCTAACTTTGCAGAAAAGTATGATATCTACAAACCTATGAGAACATATATTTAGAATTTGAAGGACTGAAAACAAAGAGATCTTACCTTCTAGGAAATAGTCCTCTAGTCCCATGGATCCATCATTGCACACATCACATAAAATTCTGCCATTGATCTGGCCCGTACAAGCCATGCCAACTTAAAATAACTGAACTTCCATTAAACCCATTAAAACCCACCTCGTGAGCGTGGCCATTTTGGCACTTTCTGAGCAATATTGAAAGTTGAAGCTTGGTGATTGTACAACAATCCTTGTTTCTAAGAAACCCTTACATTAAATGGCGAGGGATAATTAATTTCAAGACATGAGCTGATAATATTTGATGAAACGGGAACAAAAACCCAACTAGAAGTTATGGCACTGTAAAAACAGTTTTTTCATTGTGATTGTTTGGAAAGGTAAAGGTTTCTTTCTCTATGTTTTTCTGTAATTGTTGCTGTAATTGTTGATAGCAATTTTCTCTAAGGAATCCATTGTTTCTTTAAATTTAAAAAGTTTTATGAGTGTCATTCCCTTAAGCCTCTATTGATTCCATTTTGCACGCAATCAGGGCACAATGCAACTGTGATTTACATTATTTTAATTCACATTACATACACACAACAAAAAATGAAAACATGAGCATAGTATGTCTAATATTACTATGTTGAGGACATCATAATTATATCATAACTACAACATCTCTTGAAACAATTAACAATTTGTGGGAAATTGAATTCGAGCTTCGACTTGGCGTCATTAAAACTTCAAAATCCTGGAGTGAGACATTGGGTGGCCTGTCTTTCTCTGGTTGATTGATTGGAGTAATGGTCACTAATAATCATTAAAATACACTGAAATCCTTGCCTAATAGTTATCAAAATATAGTGCAAATACCTGAATGAAGCAATTGTGGATGTGCATTTGTAGAATGCAAGAGTGACCTTTTCTCAGCGTCATGGAACCTGCGACCTACAAACTCTTTCATTCACATCAACTTTCCTTAGCGTCATGCAACCTGCGACAATTTCAGCATTGTTATCACCTACTTTTTTATCATCCTATTTCATGAATGAAGCAGGAAGTTGGACTTACATCAACCACTAGTTGTGGGATTGTAGTGTGGGTACCGCTTTTAATCTGCCTTTGTCTCGGCCTACACTGACACCTTGACTGAATTGAATATTTCTCCATTGAAAGAATGAAATAGAATGCAATATTTTCTATCAATGTGCGACTTGGATTGTTTGGATTCAATAGAGCGGGACAGGATTAAACTCTCATTCGGCTTTGCTGAATTCCAGTCAATCTTCAAACGATTCTCAGATCAATCCTTGAAATTGTAGTTATGGAAGATAATGTATATAAAAATCCAAATCCAGGTGCTCTAATCGTCCATTATGCATGCATACAACTATTTGTCGAGTTATTAAGCAAAGTGCACAACCCAGGCACCACCTTTTATAAAGAGAAGCCAACCTGCTTGGCTGTTCGCAAAATGGCATTGCCTAATATTTTTAGGTTTGTGTATTATACACTTTTAAATTGTCTACAAATTATTACGTGTTATACAAGAGGATTTGGAAAGACGGGTGCAATTTTTTTCTTATTAAATTAAAAAAACCACTTTCTTATTAAATTAAAAAAACATGTTTAATTAATAGTATTTTTCCCATCTACAATAAACCTAAATATGAAATCCTTTTTATTACTCATATAATCAATTAATCTTCAATTTCTCTTAAAAAATTAAATTTAAATTTGGAAATTATTAATATGACATAATATGCATCATGTATTATAATCATAACCATGGAAATCCCAAGGATCCATCAATTGTATTCAACAACTATTACTTTTGGGGGGCATTTGTAGCAACTGTTATGATTTTGGGCGTTCACAGCAACTGTTATGATTTTGGGGTTCACAACAATTGCTATGATTTTGAATTGGCTCATAATTATCTATAAACATATTATCGGATTGTTGTTTCTTCTCAATAGCGAATCTATAGCCATCCTTTAATGCCTAGATATATTTCATGTTATATCATAAAATAGCAATAATGAAAAAGGAAGTGAACAGATAAGAAAATGAAATTGCAAAAATAAAATATTTCGTTTTCTCATGACCTTTGCAATGAATCCATCGAGGACTGTCACCGTCTTACCTTTCGAATAGTTTTATTTTATATTTACTACGAATAATTTCATACATCACTATCAATTACATCTTACTTACTACTATTTTATATTTATTACAAATAAATTCAACCACTCCTATCAATTATATATTACATGTTAAAATAGTTTTATATTTATTACAAATCTCAAACTTTTGATTTGTATTATTAGAGAAAGAGATTAATACAATGCCTCTAGATAGCTGGTTGTCATGGAACTCGGAGCAATCAGAAGGTAGGCCTAATTACATAGTAATCATAGTAATCACGACATGAGTGGCTTCTGCAGTAGTGGAGCCAATTGAATTCATTGAATTAATGAAACAAATAATTTCTTCCATGGACTAGCCTGACAAACAATGCCACATTAGTATGAGATCGAACTCAAATATTCGCAGCGCATTCTAGAGGTGTGACAGGGTACCTGGATCTTTCTGTGCTCTCACCCACTCCTATTTCTCTGTTTCTGAAGTACTGAGTTATTTATTTAAGGCTGACCTTCCCACCAGTTGTTAGGGTTGGAGACACACAAATTGCTACTGGGCACTGCACACCCTTCAATATTGAAATCTGTAAAATATGCGTAGAAGGGCGCTTTGCTCCAGTCTATTTTGTCCAAACCTCCTCTTGTAGCCCAATCATCTGCTTCCCACAGAGTTGAATAGATTCCCATTGGCTGAGACTTTGGGTAGAGGAAACTTGCACCTTGTTGTTCTTGAACACCCTAATAGGGGTGTCGTCCACAAAGAACCTGCAGTATATATCATTACCCATTATCATCAACTTCATACTAAGTTTCAGAACTGCTAATAAATAAAACAAATATGAAGAACATTTGGAATTAGGCTTACACGACATGATAGTGGTTCCATAAAATAGATTACATGTGAAACGCTGAAGAAGGATCGAACCAGAGGTTTATTCCCTGCTCCCGGTTACCCTTCCCATGAGTGTAGATATTGGTTTGGACTGTATATGGCTCTCCAGATCTGTTCCAGATTGGTTTTGAATTCATCTGCAAATAGTACAGTACAATGCATAAGTGTCGATGAATTAAGGGTTTTTTTCAGTTATTATTATTATGTGTTATATAAGCAGGAAAGCGTTACATAGAAAGCAATAACTATTCCTCCAATTGAGGGGCGGAGCCGCTCGACCAAAGGAAGAGGGGTTTGAAAGAAATTAGAAATTATGTCACTCACTATAGAATAGACATACTTTCTAATTTGTAAAGTAGGCAACGTAGAGCTATAGTGCAGAATTACGGCACTGCACTAGAGATTATCCTACAAAAATTCATTATTTGTGGGTGGGACTACACAAATGGGTGGCGGTAGCGAAGGCTAACGAGGAACAAAGTGCCCATTTATTAGAATCTTTCTGGAGCTTGATTTTCATGCTCACGTGTTCGAAAATATACTTATTCAATGAAGAGAATCGAGAGCCTACAAACAATCAATTGCAAGTATAGTACGATATCCTTTGAGCAACAAATTTAGAAATTTGTTTCAAATATTACAGTACAAACTCTAAAACAACCAACTAGTAAAGCTCCTTAGAAAAGTTCTAAAATATCCATTAAAAACCAATAGAAACATTGAAAACATCATATAAAAAAATTGAAAAGATAATCAAGAAGAGAAGAAGATGTACATAAATAATTGATAATTTTGGAACCAGAAATATTGATCTATCTTAATTTTGTTGATGACCATATCAATTCTAGTTCCATCTATAACGCCAACCAACGTGCATCGGGATAAAACAAACTCTCTTTCTTGAATGAAGCTCTCCCTTCATTCTCAGAAAGCCAGAGGGATGACGATCCCAGGTCGTAAGCAGTTTTTTGGTGGTGTAAGGTGACGTTTGCTTATACCAAAAAATAAAGTTATTCACATTGTATCATTTTTATTTATAAATATGGTGTTTAATTTTTTTAATCAAAATCTTGTAACATGCAAAGAATATTTAGCATTTTTAATCAAAATCTTGTAACATGCAAAGAATACTTAGTATAACGCATGCATTACATATTAAGAATAAATGTTAAAATCATATTCAAAGATTAGGCATTGCATAAACATGGAAGATCTTTTCATTGCCTTCAAGAGAAGAAACCACCTGCTTTATACCACTTCAATTTTCAATTATTCTATAGTAATCAATTCCTAAGGCCAGGCCTTGAAGAGAAGCCACCTACTTTATACCACTTCAACTTTCATTTATTCTATAGTAATTTATTCCTAAGGCAAGGACTTGATGCCTTTAACAGCCTCTCTTGTTCTTCTTTATCATTATTATTATGATTATTTAGGAAATATAATAGAACTTGGCAACTAGGTGCACCCATATTTATATTACCTAGATGTTTGGATTACAGTGATATTTTGTGAGGCTTGGTAAATAATGTACTTCAAAACAAACGTTTTATTTAGTTAGTTGTGGAGGTGGCTTTGGAACAATCCCAATGATACACATGTTCATTTTCATCAATCTTGGGCCCATAAAGAAGAAAGTAGTTTTATAATATAAAACTATTTTAAAAGTTTATTTCAATAAAGCTAGGATCGATTGACACTCAATACCTAGGAAATAATTTATGAACATACTCTTCTAATATGAATGATTACAAAAATTTCTTTCTATGTTGGTTATGCAGTGGAAGGAGACAAAAATGCACGTGGATATTAATTCCTCTCCATGTGTCTGTCTCGTATTTTATAAATTATTTCTTCTGAAAATATAAAGTTAGTTCATAGAGCATTTAACAATGGAATTTTACAGGGAAAACTTTATAAAAAGATAGCATCAACTTTATCAAATAGCCATAGCCATAGGAGGTACTAAATTAGGATGGATTCAAGCAATGCTCAACTTCCGGTGTCTAAATGTTTTTGCTTAGATCAAGCAGTGTAACTAGCAAATATGAATATGTGGCCCTTGAAAACAAAATTGCTTTTAAAGAATTTTATCCCATTCTCATTTTCGTGCCAACCTTCAATCTAATATTATTTATTTTATCTCTTTTGAGTTTTTTTAGTTTTTATGTGAGTTCTCTGCAGGCATGTATTTCTTTTAGCCAGAACAAGCAGCTCTATCTATATACTCAATTGTTATATGTTGTGACATATTGGTAGTTATGCGGTAGTTTTGTTATTAAAAGAACATACATAGATATGTAACTTGGAATTGATCTCTATATTCTTACTAACATTGAAATTTACATTCATATCAAAGTGCGACATCCCCAAGATTCTCATTCACATTGAATTTGTTCATGCTAATGGAATGTGATATTTATTGCGTGCAACATGTTATCATCTATGTATTCTGATTGACCTTGGATTTTATATTTTCCACACTTTCTTATAGCCATCAACATGTATTGTAAATTGTAAATATTTATATAAATTCACATTGTACATGTTAATAAATATTTATAAAATACGTTTATAGTGTGTTATTACAATTTTTTTAGTTTGTTTTTTTAATAGATTACACTTTTTATACAATCTATGGTGTGGAGTGAATACATTGTTATATGAAATGAAAAAAAATCTTATTATTTATATATATAAAGAAAGAAAGAAATTAGAATTCCAATAAACTTAGAGACCCATGCCTAATTAGAGATCACATAAATCACAAATTATATCTCAATAAAGTTTTGCCTTTCTTGAGGTTGTTCTATCCAAAGTTTTGAAAATGGTTCATTCAATTTGTGGATGTCGATTTGTCCAATTGTGAGATATGGAAGCCATTGCCATGGATTGTGGATGGGATTTGTTCGGTACCAAGCCTTTAGAAGAGGTTAAGTTCTTACTCAGAGGGTTTTTTTGCGTGAGCATTTTCAAGTGGGAATGGTATTAGGGATGTAATCTTTTAATGAAAGCATGCTTCTGATGTTCGACAAGAATTTTGATGACAAGCTCGGAGAATTCGTAAATAATTCAAGCATACAAGAACCTTCTCAAGGTTGGCCAACAGTTCATTTAAATGATGCACATATTGTTAGGATTATTAATCCCCCCTTGTTCATACTTTCTATTAGATTAATTAGCCTAACTTAGGAACCTAAATTAATTAAATGGGTCCACTAGTGCAATTGGGTCCACATGTACCAGTCATTGAAGTGTGGGGGACAATGCCAGAGGTTAACTACCACTTACTGCATGTGCGTGCATCAGTGGGGGCACCTCCTAGACCAATCCCTACATTTTAGGAGCCACTGGGAGTCCCGACACCAACCTACTTCAGTTAGTTGGAGTTAGCACTAGCTAGTCATAGTTAGCCTTCAGTTACCTTGAGATGACTCACTATCAGTTAGCTAGTGCATGCTTTGCATGGATAATGCATGCATGCTTGTGGAGCGCTTTTGCTCACCTACCACACTCAGTTGAACTGAGTTAACTAGTTGTTACTGTCTGTTGGAGTTATTGGTCATCGGAGAGTTGATTTGTTGGACTCCGATATTGATTAGGAGACCTTGAGTTAGAGATTTAGTTAGATACAGTCTTATCCACTTGGAGAATTCAAATTCATTCCTCATGCATTCGAATTCTACCTATTTGTAATCTATTGTACACCGGATATTATTATGATGAATATACTGTAAATTCCTGAGCAATACTTGTCCGTTTCCTATGTGGTTTGTTTTTCTTAGTTTGTATGTTCATCCTCCATTCAATTGCCACAACATAATTAGAACTCTCTGCTTGAAGATCATATGGCATTCAAATTCTAATATGGTATTAGAGACTTCTCAGGAAGGTGTCATGCTTGTTTCTCTTCATCGAACATCAGAAGCAGCTGGGTTTCCATAGAAGTCCCCTATGAAAATTTGCTAGCTCTGGATTCATTCAGAGCAGCGGAGAGGGCGTGACGGACCCTGAAAACATGTTCATGTCTGGAGGAAAAACATGATTTTAATAGTTATTATGTTTTAATGTTATTTGCAGTGAAATTGACAGGTGCTACGTAGCTTGAAAGAAGTATTTGTTGTCTCCCTGCCGGAGCAATTATGAGTTCTCAAACTATTGAGCCACGGATCCTCACAACTTCCAATTACCTTGATTGAGGATTGATATGCAGCCAGCCTTGCACAAGCATGGCTACCACAGGATTATACATGGATGGGAGGTTGAACCTCATCAACTAGTAGAGCAGAACAAGTTCCTAAACCGTTGTGATGAAGCATTTGGGTACTTATGTACTTATATTTCCAGATATCTCCTCTTCCATATGGAAGGATTAAGGACTCCCAGAGAATCCTGGGAGAAGCTTGATAGCTTGTTTAACAAACAAGATGAGCTTTGGGGACACATTTTGGAGAATGAGTTGGTATCTTTACATCCTAGCAGTTTCGAGACCATTGAGCAATTCTTCTCCAAATTCAAGTCTCTAATGCTACAATGCAGACAGTGTGGGATAGAGAGGAAGGATGAGAAGAATGTCCTTTCAATACTCAGCAAACTAGGTCATGGGTACTCTGTCTATGTATTTATGTTTCATTCCAAGTGGGAAAGCTTTCTTGATTGGAAACTACCTTCTCTAGATTCATTCTCCGAGTCCTTAATCAAAGAACAAGGAAAATTGTTTCGAATGTGAGTCATCCATACTTCCAAAGATCAATCTTTATTGGTTACTGACTCTTCCAAAGTGAAATAAAAGGGGAAATCAAAGAAGAAGGAGCCAAAGGCAGCTAATTCAAAGCCTAAACAAAATCAGCAAGCTTTTGAAAGGGCCTCCAGCTCTAAGAAGAATAAATTTGGGAAAACACTATGTCCCTACTATGAAAAAGGGAATCACCTTGAAGATCATTGTATGAGGAAGGAACTTTATGAAATGTCTGCTCTTCTCAAGCATCATAACATTCAAAGAGAAAAACAGTCTGATAATGGACATGAAAGATGTCATGCTTGGAAATCAGGACTACCTTGGTCTACAGCCTATTTGATTGATTATGAAGCCTCCAAGCCTCCAAGGATCTCTTCTCCTCTCTCAGTGTCAAAGAAGGGCCCACTATTTACATGGGAGATGATTCCCAAATCCCAGCAGTAGGGAAGGGCACCATCAGAGAGAATCATGGTGTGTTCAGAGCTATCCTATATGTGGCCTCACTTGCAGCTAATCTGTTATCTGTTTATCAGATGACCCATACTGGATTTCGAAAGCAAGTATTGTTTGGACCTGACTCAGTAGAGATCACCAATATCTCAACTGGGGAGATTGTAGCGAAAGGGATTGTTGATCATGCCTCAAAGGCATACAATTTTTCTCTCTTCATGCCATTCTCACTTCCAACATCATCACAACTTCCATTCGAAGCTGATGAAGGTATAAACATTCCTTCACTTCCTATTGCAGTTTCAGTTTTAAATCCTGACATTTCTGATTTAGATTTAGAAGATGACTCATCCTAGTTTGATCCAAACATTAATCTTAAAACTCAAATGGATCTAGATCCATCATCTACGTCATTCCAGCAGCCTAAATGTGCCAAGCAGCTAGAGATGGTGCTGGGGATCCAGATGACAAAAGAAGAATGAGGTCCCAGTATCAAAAGGAGAGTGCAACATTGTCTCACACAGATCCTTTTCTTGCTGAGAAGTGTTTCATGATGCTTGGTTCAGATCCTCAATCCTTCAGAGAGGCTTGCCATGATCCTAGATGGTAGGAAAACATGGATGAGGAGTTTGATTCGCTACATGACAACCATACCTAAGAACTTGTCCCCTTACCTCCAGGAAGGAAGCTGGTACAGTGCAAATGGATATACAAAACAAAAATAGCTGCTAATGGGACCACAACCAAGTACAAGGCTCGGTTGGTGGCAAAATGGTATTCTCAGGTCCAATGCTTGGACTACAATGAGACATTCACTCCAATAGCTAGAATGGACTCCATCAGACTGGTATTGGCCATTGCCGCTTCCAAGAGATGGGACATACACCACATGGATGTGAAGAGTGCCTTCCTCCATGGAGATTTGGAGGAGGAGATCTATATGAAACAACCTGAGGGGCTTATTGATGATCCTTCCTTAGTCTGCAGACTAAGGAAATCATTGTATGGGCTCAAACAAGCCCTAAGGTCATGGTACTCCAAGATGGATGATTTCCTCATCTCTCAAAAGTTTGAAAGGTGCAAATCTGATTGCAATGTCTACATGAAAAAGAAGGAGGGGTTCTTGCTTCTATTTGTATTGTATGTGGATGAATTGCTCATTACTAATAGCTCTGTTGCTATATTGAGAAGCATCAAGTATGCTCTTAATAAAGAATTTTATATGACTGACTTAGGACTGTTAAGACAGTTCATTGGTCTCAAAGTAAGTCAAAATACTTTGGGGGATCATGATCTCATAGTCCAAGTTTTCATCAGACATGCTTAACAGGTTCAACATGGAGGATTGCAAGGAAGCCCCCCTGCCCTTTCTTATCAGGCATCAGGATTGAAGATGGTGTTTCCACACCTTTGGTAGACAGTACTCTCTACAGATAGGTCATTGGAATCCTTCTGTATCTCACTCATTTGAGACCAGACATATCCTATGTTGTGAGTGCTGCTTCTAGATATATGCAGGAGCCACATGAGATACACCTGAAGGAAGCAAAGAGGACCTCACACTATGTGCAAGGTACTATTGATTATGGGATCCACTATGTTGCTGGAGCACAACTAGATATCATAGGCGTTACAGACTCAGACTGGGTAGGAGATGGAAATGATAGTAAAACCACCTTGGTTTTTGTATTCATGACTAGATCTGGACCAATTTGTGTGTTCATAGATGTCCTACATGTGCCTTCACTTGCAGCTAATATGTTATTTGTTTATCAAATGACCCATACTGGCTTTCCAAAGCAAGTATTGTTTGGACCTGACTCAGTAGAGATCACCAATATATCAACTGGGGAGATTGTAGTGAAAGGTATTGCTGATCATGCCTCCAAGGCATACTATTTCTCTCACTTCATTCCATTCTCAGTTCCAACATCATCACAACTTCCATTCGAAGCTGATGAAGGTATAAACATTCCTTCACTTCCTATTGCAGTTTCAGTTTTAAATCCTGACATTTCTGATTCAGATTTAGAAGAGGAGTCATCCCAGTTTGATCTAGACATTAATATTACTACTCAAATGGATCTAGATCCATCATCTATGTCATTCCAGTAGCCTAAATGTGCCAAGTAGCTCATAGAAGCAGCTGAAAATGGTGCTAGGGATCCAGATGACAAAAGAAGAACAAGGTCCCATTATCAGAAGGATAGTGCAGCATTGTCTCACACATATCCTCTTCTTGCTGAGAGGGGTTTCATGATGCTTAGGTCAGATCCTCAATCCTTCAGGGAGGCTTGCCATGATCCTAGATGGCAGGAAACCATGGATGAGGAGTTTGATTCGCTACATGACAACCATACCTAAGAACTTGTCCCCTTATCTCCAGGAATGAAGCTGGTACAGTGCAAATGGATCTACAAAACCAAAATAGCTGCTAATGGGACCATAACCAAGTACAAGGCTCGGTTGGTGGAAAAAGGGTATTCTCAGGTCCAAGGCTTGGACTACAATGAGACATTCGCTCCAGTAGCTAGAATGGACTCCATCAGATTGGTATTGGTCATTGCTACTTCCAAGAGATGGGAAGTACACCAAATGGATGTGAAGAGTGCCTTCCTCCATTGAGATTTAGAGGAGGAGATCTATATGAAACAACCTAAGGGGCTTATTGATGATCCTTCCTCAGTCTGCAAACTGAGGAAATCACTGTATGGGCTCAAGCAAGCCCCAAGGTCATGGTAATCCAAGATGGATTCTTTCCTCATCTCTCAGAAGTTTGAAAGGTGCAAATATGATTACAATGTCTACATTAAGAAGAAGGAGGGTTATTTCTTCTAGTTGTATTGTATGTGTATGACTTGCTCATTACTAGCAGCTCTATTGCTAGATTGAGAAGCATCAAGTATGCTCTTAATAAAGCATTTTCTATGACTAACTTAGGACTGTTAAGACAATTCATTGGTCTCGAAGTAAGTCAAACGACTTCAGGAATCATGATCTCCTAGTCCAAGTATTCATCAGACATGCTTAAGAGGTTCCACATGGAGGATTGCAAGGCAGCCCCCTGCCCTTTCTTATCAGACATCAAGATTGAAGAAGGTGTTTCCACACCTTTGGTAGACAGTACTCTCTACATATAGATCATTGGAATCCTTCTATATCTCACTCATTCGATACTAGACATATCCTATGTTGTGAGTGCTACTGCCAGATATATGCAGGAACCACATGAGCTGTACTGGAAGGCAACAAAGAGGACCTCGCACAATGTGTAGGCTACTATTGATTATGGGATCCACTATGCTTCTGGAGCACAACTCAGATCTCACAGGTGTTATAGACTCAGACTGGGAAGGAGATGAAAATGATAGGAAATCCACCTCAGTTTTTGTATTCATGACTAGATTTGGACCAATTTGTTGGTCCAGCAAGAAGTAAGAATCCCTTGCACTTTCTTCAGCAGAAGCAGAGTATCAGGGAGCTGTGAATGTAGCTATTCATGCAGTTTGGGTGCATGGCATCTTGATAGAGTTCGAGATTCAGAATTCACCTACAATAGATCTTTATTGTGACAACCAGAGTACAATCAAGATCTCTAGTGATCTTGTTCAGAAGCAGAGGACAAAGCACATAGAAGTTCACATGCACTACATTCGGGAACTAGTGTATGACAGAACCATCACACTGCACTACTATCAGATAGAGGATCAGATTGCATATATTTTTAGCAAGTATTTTACTGAAAAGAGAATTGCCTTTTCGAGGTCTCTTTTGGGCATTAAGGCTTGATTATGATTTCCTCTCTTGAGGGGGGTTTTCCCAAGAGGTTTTCCTACCTCATTTGTATTATGTCTCTTAGATTGTATATTGGGTGACCTATGGTCTCGTTACCAGGGCCCACAAGTTGTCCAAGTTAGGATTCAGGGGGGGTGTTAGGATTATTAATCCTCCCTTGTTCGTAATTTCTATTAGATTAATTAGCCTATCTTAGGAACCTAAATTAATTAAATGGGTTCACTAGTGCAATTGGGTCCACATGGCCCAATGGGTCCACATGTACTAGTCATTGAAGTGTGGGGGACAATGCTAGAGGTTAACTGCCACTTACTGCATGTGCATGCATCAGTGGGGGTGCCTCCTAGACCAATCCCTACATTTTAGGAGCCACTAGGAGTCCCGACACCAACCTACTTTAGTTAGTTGGAGTTAGCACTAGTTAGCCACAGCTAGCCTTCAGTTACCTTTAGATGATTCCTCCAGATGCATGCACGTGGAGGAGCGATTTTGTTCACCTACCACACTCAGTTGCATTGAGTTAACTAGTTGTTACTGTCTATTGGAGTTATTGGTAATCGGAGAGTTGATTTGTTGGACTCCAATATTGATTGGGAAACCTTGAGTTAGAGATTCAGTTAGATATAGTCTTATCCACTTGGATAATTCAAATTCATTCCTCATGCATTCGAATTCTACCTATTTGTAATCTATTGTACACTGGATATTATTATGATGAGTATACCGTAAATTCCTGAGCAATACTTGTCCGTTTCCCGTGTGGTTTGTTTTGCTTAGTTTGTATGTTCATCCTCCATTCAATTGCTGCAATATAATGAAAACTCTTTGCTTGAATATCATATGTCATTCAATTTCTAATACATATACTTTAGTGTGATCTTCCTAGATGTTACAAATCATCTTTTGAGTTTGTGTTACCATCCATAGGAGAAGGATGGGGACGACCTCATGTGAGGAAACAATTGTCTTTTCCTATCATTGCAACAAATTGGTCAGGCCCAACACATACTTAATGGATAATAATACTTATCCACTACCTTTGGCTAGAATTAGTGAAGTTAAGCGGGCGCATTTATGGGTTGAGCTTTCTGACTTTCTCCAAAGTTCCCATACACTTAGAATTTATGACATTTTTACTTTGCTACATAATACAAATACAAATTGGACTCTAGATTTAGGGGAGAAATCGACACTTCATACTTCTCACCAAGCCAATATATTCATTCCCATACTAAGTTACTATCAACAACCAATATTTTTTCTTAAAGGTTTTGGAAAAGAATCCCAAATTCTCATAAAATGCTTCTACAACTTGTCCTTTTTGTTGTTGACACCCTATACTCCTTTGCTCTATTTTTCTTTCATCTCTTGAATAGTTTTTTAATAGTACTAACATATTATCTCCTCTTTTCTTATGAAATCCATTCTCACATAACCTCGTTTGTGGAAAATTAAGAACCTGTGAGCTCTTTAGCATATCCACCATCCAACCAACAAAGATAACTCAATGATTAGATCTTCAAGATATTGGAAAGAGAGCCTCCAAATGATCAAAATGACAATGCATTTTGAGGGGTAACATACTCCACATTTTGATTTCCATAAGATGGAGTTCTTCTATGTGGGGTTACTGAGATCTTCATCCCTCCTTCTCATTCTTCTATGTGTCGACCCAGTATGGTAGGGCTTATATTTATAAGTTTACATTCAAAGAATGTGGGTGTCTGAAGGTAATTTTCCACTCTGAACAAATATAGGTATTGTTTGCATCTGTCATTAGTGTTTGTATGCAATGAATATGGGAAAATTTGTTAATTCCCATGTTCACTCCTACATTTATTCTCTTGTTTCATTTGTTCTCCTTTTTTTAGGGGAATCTTTGTCCTTCCCCCTTTTTTTACTTTCTTTCTTTAGTCTTTGTGTTGTAATATTTATTTCTTTTTCCCTAGAAAAAATCCTCCTCTAAAAGATGAACTTTAAAAGAATTTAAATTACCTTGTCTTGTTAATTTACTGCCCCATTTCTAAGGTGATGATCAAGCAAGTTACAACCTAAGCTTTGAATCATTGGGAAGAGGCACTTGAGTTTACTACATGCATACAAATTATTAGAAAATGGCCCTAGTTACGGTGAAGGTGTTTTTCTCTAAGGGAGGGTTTGTAAAACACTGTTCTAGATTCGTCACCTGTCTATCCAATACAATTGTGACATGTGTCTATTCACCTACCTTCCACATTCATCTTCTCTTCTTAAATGTTGTTGAAATTTTTGGGTTCGAGTCTTTTCTCTAGTGATAGATTTTCTAAAGTGTCGTTGAAGTACAAATTGTAGACGGGGGCACTCTCAAGAATCGAGCATGTGCTTCTAGTAGTGATTTCATAGAACCTTGACATACCCTAATTCCCAAGAAGAGATGGATCTTATTGATCAACAAGTTGGTTATTTTGTTAAGCAAGTTGGTCCACTAGTTTCCTTTGATCCATCAAAGATTATGCTTTTTATTCTTTTGCATTCAACTTGCAATGGAGACTTTGAATTGGGTTGAAGATAAAAAAGAAGCAAGAGAAGAAAGATTTAATGGATGTGGATTTTTTAATTTAATGAGGCTTTTTGAATTTTCATTTTATTTAAAAATTTCGATCCTTGTGTTTTATCCTTTACTGTGAGAAAGAGGAGAAAGAAGCAACCATGGCGCTGGCACATCCAAAATCATGGATTTTCATAGGCCTTAACAAAGGAAATATAGTCAGCAAGCACTGACTTGCTCCCTACCCTTTCACCAACAAAGGGGTAAATGCTTTCTTTTTCCTTTTAATGGACGTGTGGTTTTTTTTTGAATCCTAGGTGTCATCATTTTAATGCATGTAGTTGTCCTTTTGTTCTTGTTCATTTATGTATAAAAGGAGAAAGCGAATAGACTTTGTGAGGAAGCTATCAAGGGAAATAGAAAGCTATGCTCCTTACCATAAGTGAATCACTAAGATGATTAAGGTGGGGAAGTCGGGAACCCACAAAAGGGACAAGAAGAAGAGAGAGGAGATATCCAACATCCTAAAAAAGATGAGGTATGGCTATGCACTCCATTCCATAAATGGGTCAAATTTGTGGTCTTTCATTGATGACAAGGGTTTTTAAATATATTTGTCACATGACATAAAATCATGGATTTACTGGTCTAGCAACAATTCAAATATTATTAAGGGAATTTTTATTTATTTTTGTACATGCTGCATTTATTTTGATGTTCTATTATGTTTGAAGCAATAGGAATATCCTAAAATAAAGGCAAAACCCTAGCTTATTACGGTCACACCTAAATCCTCTGTAAGGTTTAGTTGATGTCTTATAAATCATAGGATCTAATGGTACCCATACTAGGCCTACTTATAGTCCATAGAAAGTGTCACTTCTTTTCATAGAAATCCCAATGAGTACACTTATGATCAACCCTTCTAATATTAATTTGTTGGGAAATATTCCTTCCAGGAAGATTTCTATTCTATAAACCAATAAGAATACATAATTGGATACTGTTTGTAGAGCATTTCCTTCCATATGTTGAATAACTGAGTGGTTTCAATAAAAATGAATTTATTTATTAGGGAATCGAGATTTCCCACTTACATTTCTACATTATCTTATTGGGAATGGCCTCTATTCAATCCAATCATGAGTTGAATCCATTAGCTAAATGAGCATGTTATTTTTATCCCTAACTATATCTGGAGAACTCATTTGAATTTTGTTTATTGTTCTCAATATGTTTCTTCTCCCATCCCAATCTTGATCTTGAACCTTGAAACCGTTTGAGAGGTACCCCTTTTACTGTCATTGGAACCTACTAGTTTTTTTTTTCAATTCCTTGAAAATATTTTGTGCAATCCTTCATACAGTTTTAAGCAAACCCCCTAAATGAGTGAAAGTGAATTTTATCCAGATCACTGCAAATGTACTAATTTGGGATTTGTTGCTCTTTTAAGATTAATGGAATTTCATTCCTTTGTGAATTTGGAGATCTATTAACAATTTGTATGCCCCTTTCTTGAATTTCATTATGTTTAAGTGGATGCTCTCTCTCTCTCTCTCTCTCTCTATCTGACATGAGGATAACTGGTCCACAAAATTTATCGAGGACATGCTCACCTTTTCCCTTGTAGATTTACTAGGAGTGAGGACCCCTAGATTGTAATTTTTGTGGGTGGATTAAAAAATTATTGTTCACCATTGAACCAACATCCTAATACCACCCTATTGGTTCTTTAATTACCTTTAATTTTTTTCTTGATAACTTTAAATTTTAAATATTATAAATTTCCACGGTTATCAGAATTGTCCATAATCATGTCAAATTGGTAGGTTTGGAGTAGCATTGTTGTTTATGTTGTTGTTGGCTTCAATATGAGGTTGTTGATTGCAAAGGTTACATGGGATTTGGTAAAATGAGGGTAACTCTTCCACAAACTTCAAAGTTGTCTAGGCCTCACTCACCTTGGACGTGGTTGTTTTACCAATAGTGAGAGAACCCCTAGATTGGAATTATTGTGGGTGGATTAACAATCCATATTGTTTACCATTGAACCAACAAAACCCAAACCTATTGGCTCTTCAATATCATAATATTTTCTCGATAACTTTAAACTTTGATCGATATAAATTTCTATGGTTGTCAAATTTGTTCATAATTACTTCAATTTGATATGTTTTGTATGGCATTGCTTTTTTATGTTTTTTGCTTTAGCATGAGGTTGTTGATTGGAAAAATTTTCATTTGGAATGAAACTAATCGTTATTCATTGGAAGTTAATGTCTTTTAATTTTTAAAGTATGCTTATTTTTCTAGTTAAGAAAAAGAAATTGTTAAAAGGTTCTGATGAGGATTAAAACACTAATATTATTGAAATGGATTAACTTATCATATAAAATAGATTTGCATACACTAAGACCACAATATATTATTTCTATGGGTCCAAGGAAATGTTCAAGAACTTGATCATGGATTTAAACTTATAGGAAAAGTGATTACCACCATTTACAACATCTCCTAAGGTTGCACTTGGAAAGATGAAGATATTTGTTGGGTATTTGCACCTTGAAACAAGTGGATAATGGATTCTTTCATCTCATTACTTTTGTATTTTCTAAACAGTTCCCTGATTTGATTCCAAAGTCACATGCCTCTGACTTAGAATCATTTTTCTTAAAGGGATTTCCATGCACCTTATGGGCACAAGAAAGATGAGATAAGAGATAATGGCTCCAGTTGTTGCCAATTTTTTAATGTTTCTATTTAGGTTGTTAATGTATATGACAATGGTTGTTAAAAGTCAGGCATTCTAGATGTTAAAATTCTGTTTCTTTCCCCATCTATTATGGGTCTCATAGATGTACGTTATGTTTTTAAACATAGTCTCTTATGAATAGTTCTTTAAGTCGATTCCAAAGTCACATGGATTTGACTTAGAATCATTCATCTTAAAGGGATGTTCATGCACCTTGGGGGCACAAGAAATATGAGAAAATAAATAATGGCTCTAGTTGCTTCCAATTTTTCATGTTTATATTTAGGTTTTTAATGTCTATGACAATGGCTGCTAAAAGCTAGGTGTTATGGTTCTTAAATGTCAGTTTGTTTCCCATCTATTATGGTTCTCATAGATGGAAGTTTTTCTTTTCAACCAAGTCTCTTCTGAGCAGTCCTATGAGTTGATTCCAAAGTCACATGGCTCTGACTTAGAATCATTCATCTTAAAGGGATGTTCATGCACCTTGGGGTCACAAGAAAGATGACATAAGAAATAATGGCTCTAGTTGTTTCCAAGTAGTTTTTAATGTTTTTGTCTAGGTTGTTTTTTTTTAACAAAAACAGAAAGGAGAAGTATATTAACAGGATATGCACAGCCATTCATTACATAGAAAGCAAGAAAAATAATGCTGGAAGATCAAAATTGTTGCACATCTGACATGCCCTGAAATTTTTACATAAGACAGTGCATATGATTGTTCCAAAATTGTGGTTGTCCCGGGTAGTATATACCCTCACAAACTGGCTACAAAGGAAAATGCAAAGAAACATAATCCATACAAAATTAAAACAGATTAACCATGAGACATAAGTTAAGGGTTGCCTCTGAGAGCCCTGGGCTGCATAATCGATTCTTCTTCCATGGGATGATCATCTGCTTCGTTTACTCCGTTAACCCTACTTCCCTAGTTCGTGGTGATGAGCTTCTCCAGGTCTTCCTGGATTCTGTCTACCTTTCCTAGCAGCTCGCGTAGGTTGCTCTCAGTATCATCAATTCGGGCATCATTGTTACTAACCTGTAGCGATGTGCGGCTCACATTTTCACTTATGCTTTTAATTTCCTTGGCCATTTCTTTATTGTCCATTACCCCTATTGCTGTCATCTCGTACAGCCTAGGAAGGTTCTTCTTAATGTCCAGCAACGCAACATTATCACCAGGGTGAGCCATACCTCCAGAGTCGGCCGAAATTTCTATTCGGGAGAACTGAACATGCAGAGGGTAAACAATACAGTCTTGGTTCTCACCCCACGGAATTCTTGTAACACTCCTGAGATTTGCAATTTCTTGTTGCAGAACAGAGACACCAAGTCTGTCTATGCAAGACAACGTTCCCAGAGCGCCTTTTTTCCAACCAGAGCAAATGCATCCCAAGACCCAAACCAGTCTGTCTTCACGAAAGGGAGATGTACCGGCGTGACTATCAGTACCCCAGGATGCTGCGGGATAACTACAATGATAGCAGGAGAAAGCAGACAGAGCCAGGAGCTCCTTTACAAAGGCACGAATGAGTGGGATCACATGCCACGAGATTCCCAGCAGTCTCCCGCCCCCAATTCCAGCAACCACATTCAGCAAAAAATTCACAGATCCTGGAGAGCCATAACCAAAATCCGGAACATTACAATGGAGCGAGTCTAAGCTGGGAAGCATCATAGAGAAAGGGAAGAAGAGGCGTCGATCATGCAAGAGGGGAAGGAAATAAATTGGAGGCCTGAAGGACTTTAATTCAGCAGCAGCCGATGAGGGAGTATAAATCCACGTGGCCTTCGGAGGAGGGCATACAAGACTCAAAAATAAATGCAGGGAGCCGCCAAGGGGAGGGGGGAGGTGAGGGCCAGCTGGAGGGAGACGGATGAGAGAGGAGAGGCGGTTGGAGGGAGGAAAAAAGAGAAGAAAGGGGGGGATGAAGAGAAGGAAGCTTAGGTGGAATAGGGAGAAGGGAGAGATGGGGGAAGAAGGATAAAATCCTATAGGACATCCAAATATTTTACAAAGGGATATATACTTCACATTAGAACTTTGCATGAAGAGAGTGTGGGAAATAAATTTAGAGCATCTCATCATGGAATGAATTTGGGGTAGGGAGGATCACCATCCTGGATGTAGCAGCCTTGGGGAAAACTGGCACCGACGTTAGCCATTTTATCTGCTTCCTTATTATTATGTCGGAGAATGTGAAAAACCTCGAAGGATTGAGACATGAGAAGCTTGGATTTTTTATACAATCGCCAACATTTAATAGCTCCTGTGGGATACCTGTTGATCAGCTTATAAATAACATGTTTGGAGTCTCCAAATATCAGAACCTTCCAGAGTTTTTTATCCTGAATGAGTTGAAGACCCTAGAGAAGAGCCATCCACTCAGCTTCATTGTTGGTTCTAGAGCCAAATCCCCAAGCAAATATTTGTTCCACTTGTCCTCTGGGATCCAACAAGATCCCACCTGCGCCTGCCACCCCTGGATTACCTTTCGAAGCCCCATCGAAAAATAAGGAATAAGAATTTTTATCCCTAAGCCAGGACTGAAAATCTTTGATGGGAAGTCAGATTTCCCACTGGAGAGAGCGACTAGAATGATTTTTCCTTCCCAAGGCATTTTTGGACTGAAGGGAGCTATTCTCTTTTAGAAATTGTTTGCACCAAGTGGCATAGGGATCAGGAACAGACTCTTGCAAGGGGTAGCTGATGTTATTCGTGGCAAATTTTTCAGCTATCATTCCTATGGTTTTCGTTGCTATACGAGCTGGGACAGCTTTTTTCTCTTTAAAGATGGCAGGATTTCTGGGTAGCCATAATTGCCAGCAAAGATTCTTTGGAATAGCGACCCAAAGACGACTTAGAATTGGCTTCTTGGACAAAGAACCTGGAAACAGATTAGCCCAATCTTTGAAGAGCTGGACTGCATTATCTAGGAGGTTTCGGTTGAAATCCTTGGGGAGGACGTTCTTCCAAGCAATAGTGGAGACTTTGCATTGAAGAAAAATATGGTTGGAGGTCTCTTCTCCTGAATTACACAGGGCACATTTGGATGGTCCAAGGATGCCTCTTTTTCTTAGATTTTCTGTAGTTAAAATCTTGTTGTGCAGAAGAAGCCAGATGAAACTGTTGAATTTAGGGATGCTATCGGGATGCCAAACCTTTTTCCATAATCTGTCTACCACTATTGGTTCCATGGATATTATTTTATATCCCTCTTTAACAGTTTACTGCCCTGATTTTCCCCAGCCCAACCGATCCTTAGCTAAGAGGCTCGACGGGGATAGGCTATGAAGGGAGGAAAGGAAAAGGTTGGCCGCATTTCTCAAGTGATCTGGGGGATAAAAGTCCTTCCACCCTATCCATTGGCCATCCTCATCCCACCGAGACAGATCATAAAGAGAAAGGATATCCTGCTCAGACAACCATTCATAAAGGGGGGCCATGCCTAGAAAGGAAGATCGCGGAGGATGCCCCAAGATACTGCTGTTCCAGATGTTGATTCGTTTCCCATTGTTGGGAATCCAGTAGCTATTTTCTTTGATTGTGTTAATTGAAGCCTTACACAGCTGCTAAAGAGTGGTACCCTTCCCTTTCCATTCACCATCCAATATTTTTGACCTTGGCTTCTTAATGTATTTTTTCCTGAGAACTTCCTTCCACCATTCCTTTTTTCCAGTAACCAGTCTCCAGATCAGTTTGGCCCCCATGGATTTACTCGTGAACTCCGGATATCTAATGCCAAGTCCCCCTTGACTTTTGGGACGCTTGATAATTTCCCACTTGACCAGATGAAACTTCTTCATTTGAGTTTTCCCTCCCTGCCAGAGAAATTTTCTGATTTCTTTACATATGCTGGTGATGACCTTCTTCGGCGCTAGGACCATCGAGCTTGTGTAAATAGGGTAAGATGAGAGAATGGAATAGATTAAAACTGTATTTCCAGCTAAATTTAGCCATCTTGTCCCCAGGGATTGAGTCTTAGCTTTGAATTTCTCAATGACTGGATTCCACATTGTGGATGACAGGGATTTTTTGACTACAGGGATGCCCAAATAATTGAAATGACTCCAGTTAGGATTGGTTTTAATTTGCAAGATTTGAGATATACTACGGAGAGTGGAGGTAGGACAATTCCAGCTATAGATTTGACATTTGTTTGAATTTGCTGAGCTCCCTGAGGTTTGAAGAAAGAGTTTCAAGGGGTTGAGGAAGTTTCTAGCAATCTGTGTGGATGCTATTCCAAGGAAGATGGAGTCATCAGCAAACAGAGCATGGTTAATAGGAGGCACACCATTCCTAAAGAAGAGGCCTGGAAGGGAACCTTCGTCTTGGATCCTAATCAATCTTCTGCTAAGGGAATCTGCGACCAGGATGTAAAGAAAAGGGGAGAGCGGACATCCTTGCCTAACCCCACGAGAGGCTTTGAAGAATTTAAAGGGCCTGCCATTGATAAGAGGGGCTATCCAGGGGGATGAAATGCAGGCTTGGACTTGATTAATAAAAATAGAGGGGAATCCAAATCTTTCCATCACCATTATAATGAAGGAATGTCTCAGTCTGTCGAAGGCGTTGGCCAAGTCCAACTTTATGGCCATTCCAGGCTCTCTTCTTTTTGTACTTGAATGGATAACTTCTTGCACTAAGAGGATATTGTCACTAATATGCCTGCCTGAAATGAAGCCACCTTGATTGGGAGAGATAAGGGAGGGAATAATTTGTTTGATCCTCAAAGACAGCACTTTCGAGAAGATTTTGTAGGATGCGTTGCACAGGGAAATGGGCCGGAATCGTTTGATGGAAGAAGGATTAGAGTCTTTAGGAATGAGAGCTAAAAATGTGGAGTTGGTGGCTCCCCCCATATTTCCTTTTTCCATCCAAGATATAAGGCGCATGAATTCTCTCTTAATCAGAGGCCAAAAGGTTCTATAAAAGCAGATAGGGAATCCATCCGGGCCTGGAGCCTTATCCGGATGGAGGCTCCAAATTGCTTTTCTAACTTCTTCTTCCAGAATGGGGGATTCAAGTTTGATTTTTTTTTGAGGGCTAATAAGGGAAGGAATATCAGAGGCCATTTCTTCCATAAGACAGCGAGAGACTTGCTCCTCATCATTATATAAATGTTCAAAGAATTTTCTTACCTCTGTGCTGAGAGCTACTTGCCCTTGAATGACTGAGCCATATTCATTTTTAAGTTCTCTTATTGTGTTCCAGTGCTGCCTGTCCCTACACTGGTTTTGGAAAAACTTTGTATTCTGGTCTCCCCCTTTAAGCCACAAGATGCACGATTGGAGTCTCCATTCCTCTTCAATTTGCCTTAAAATTTTCTGAAGTTTTGTTTCCAGCTCGATTTCTTTGATGAGTTGTTCCTTGGTGACCGTGCTTACCTCCATTTATGTTTGTAGGCGTTCCATTTCTGTCAATATGAGGTCTTTTTTCTTAGCAGGTTCTTGATATTGGGTTTTTACCCAAGCCTTGAGGGCGCCTTTCACCCTCTTAAGTTTCTGCTCCTAGGAGAAAGATGGAGTGCCTGGAATGAAACAACACCAAGATTTGACTATTATGTCCTTAGCTTCTTCTAATTCCAACCATAATCGATTGAACCGAAATGGGAGAGGCCCCAGGTTTTCTTCCAGCGGGAAGAAGAGACAAATGGGCTTATGGTCTGAAACCGCCGAGCACAGGAGTTTGACTTTCGGAATAGCGTTAAGAAGATGAGTGCTGACCAGGAACCGATCAAGACGGGCAGCAATGTGCCCAGGGCCCACTCGTTTGTTGCTCCAAGTATAGGTACCATTTTTGGGTATAATGTCTGAAAGGCTCCATTAAGAGATGAGGTCTTCTAGCCGCTCCCCAAAGGGGTCCCTTACCTTGGATCCTCCTCTACGCTCAGCTGCCGATATGGTAGTGTTGAAATCCCCTACGATGAAACAGGGAAGGAGCTTTTTATCCTCACACTGCTCCACTAGCGATGTCCAAAAGTTATCCTTTTGCGCGTTCAGGGTTGGGCCATATACATTCCCAATCCAAAACTGTTCTTTGCGTTCTTTATTCTCGAGTTTTATGAGAAGCCAATTTCTATTTTCCACAGCAGAAAGAAATTCAAACTTGTCTGTGTTCCACCAACATAGGATACCTCTAGAGGCTCCATTAGCATTAGTGGCTATACCATTCCCGTTTGGCTAGATACTTTTTATGGCCGCCACGCTGTCTTCAGTTGTTTTCTTAGTCTCCTAGATAAGAAGGATTGAGGCTGATTCCAAGGATTTGAATCTCTTAATAACTTCTAATTTTTGCATACCTCCCAAGCCTCTACAATTCCAGGAGACTACTTTCATTATTTCTTATGTTGTTTGAGGGCCTTTTCTTTCTCCTTTCTTTCCTCCTCCGCACTCATGAGATATTTTCTTGCTTGCATGGTTTTAACCAGGAAATCTAAGTTGGACTGCTTTCCTGCTGCCTTTTCCCTTGCTGCCTCCTGCTCGCGAATGGCTTTAGTAGTTTTCCTTCCTTTCCTGGAGAGCGGTTCTTGTTCTTCTGTGGAGGTATCTATCATTTCCTCTGTGCTTGCTTTTTCCTTTGATCTAGTGATAGAGCCTTCATAGATCGTCTCCATCTCTTTCCTGCCCTTGGTGTGCTCAGCCTCCGCTACCTTCTGGGGCTAGGCGGCTATCTCTGGGGCTTCATTGTCTTGATGTCGCACCAGATCAGGGCTGTCTTCTTGATTTTCTGGGTTCTCTGGAAGGTTTTCTTCATCCTGCATCTCTACCTCCAGGGCCGCAAACTTGTTTCCGGAGGGGTTATTTTCCATGGGGATCTGCTATTTTGGGGGCTTGGCTGCCTTTTTCCCATTAGCAATATTCCATCCCTCACTAGATGGGTTTTTCGAGGAGGGTTTTTTGGGCTTCTTCGGGCAGGACTTGGCAAAATGGCCATATTCATGGCAATATTTGCACTTAAACGGGATTTGCTCATAATCTAGTATTTGAAGGTGGGTCCACCCATCAATGGAAAGCATGATAGACTCTGGCAAACCTTTTTCTCGATCAACTTCAACACATATTCGGGCACAGGAGAACATTGGGGCTTTCGGCTCAGACTTGTCCACGTATTTCCCCAAGGTATTCCCTATTGCTCGGAAGTCCTCATCATTCCAACAATGAAGGGGGAGATGGGGTAGTTTTACCCACACAGGGACTGCTTTTGGAATATCTTTCTCTGGATTAAAGGATAAATCCCACTTGTTCAGATACATACCTTGAGGACCCATAAAGTATGGCCCATTCCTGAAGATTAGATCCCTGTCCTCCTTCTTTTCAAAGATGAAAGAAAAGTATCCTTTTCCACAAAATATTTGTTGAACTTCTCCCTAAATTAGGGTTCTCTAGTTTTTGTTCAACCAGATCTCCACAGAACGCGGGGATGGCTAAAGTCCGGTAAACAGACCAATAAGGCCCTTTTCATAGAGAGTAATTGCCTTTCTCTTGGAGGCTGCATAACTGAGCTTAACCTCTGGAACATCGGCAAGCTTAACGAATCTGGAGGCAGGGGGCGTGACAGGCTGATCACGTGAGAGGGACGCCACGATGTTCTGGAATCTATCCTCGAAGGAGGAGGGGTCGGGAGGTTCCATGGCAGAGCCGTCGACCATCGAAGAGAGCCCGCAGCGAGGCTAGGGTTAGCCGCTCAGAGGGTGCGCATCAAGCAAAAGAATTCATCTTGAGAGTTTGTCTAGGTTGTTAATGTCTATGACAATGGCTATTAAAATTCATGTGTTATGGATTTTAAAAGTCAATTTATTTCCCATCTATTATGGTTCTCATAGACAAAATCTCTGCTTTTCAACACAATTCCCCTCTATTTTTCCTCTTCCCCTTAGACCTACACCAGGAGACTTGTTAAAATGTGGGGTATTCATATAATGTATAACCTAACTTCTAAAGAGTTGATATTTTACTTGGCCTTATTGAGACTTGAATGAATTTAATAATATACAAGAAAATCCATTTACTACCAAAAAACATATTAATGGCCAGATGCCATGTTGTGTATTATTAGTAGAAATTGTTATTGTGCATGCCTTGCAACCTTTGAGTACTCCCTTTTGGAGTAGACATGCCCGTCTCATTAGATAAATTTTCAACAAGAAGTATTTGTTATCCTGCTTGGGGCACATGGCTCAGGTGAAATAGCCATGGTAGGTGTAAACCTAGGGGTTTATGAAAAAATAGGTACAACTCACCCATTATTATCCCAAAAGGTTTTTATTGGTCTTCTAAGCCGCAATGTGAGTATCCATTGATAACATCTTTAAACAACATCATTAAAATATAAATTTTGGAAATAAGACGAACATTTATAACAAAAAAAAGACATGTAGAATGTCACATTTAAGATCTTTGATCATGACAATATGACATATAACTTCTAAAGAACTAGGCTTTATCATCTCCTGAAGTGGAGTGGATCTAGAATTTCAACACAACATGCATAATATGGTTTCTCTTGATATATTTACAACATGGCATGAACAATATTAGCTAAAGAATCCATTTGCAATCAACATAAAAACCATATAATAATATAGATTAGAAAATCTATAATCATGAGGCATCAAACTCAAAGATTCCATCAATGTAACATAAAGTACCGTACGAATTCAAACAAAACATGAAGTTAATTTCATGTGAAGGAAACATAGAAAAATAACACTTGTTTGAATACTAACCATTATTCCAGGTCGATCTATAAATTGCCTCCACACTTCCTTAACAACTTCGTGGTCATTCAACCAACAACAGAACATGCCCATGCATTGGATATGAATATAAGCATTCATACAACCTCAAAGAAATAAATTTGGAATCTATATCAACCTATAATGAACTTAAAGGTTACATATTGAATTTATAATGCCCACAAAAAATTATACTAAAATTAAAATACAATATATTTATATGTGAAAACTAACCAAATAAGTATCTCAAACTAAGAATTAAGTTTGGAAACCTAAATTTTTTCTCTAAGCACAAGTTTCATTGGGATTCTCTTAATGCATTATCTTTAGTTAGAAAAAATGAACAACTAACTTCGTAAGATGAAATTGATTCACATTTTGAAAGTGCATAGCTACCAAATTTGGAAAGGAAGTGACAAAAACAAATACAACCTAGAAATATATGAATGCTGGAAGTGAGGGGGTCATCTGCCCATGGTTTCTTCCTAAATCATACGGAGATATGAATTCCATATGGCAGTATATATCCATGTATAAAATAATCTAAAGCATTTCAAAAAACCCAATTTTAGTTATTATCCATAGAATCATATCCCAAATCAGATTCTATGGATATTGATAAAAGTACTTGAGTCATATGGATTAAAGTTGATAAAAGTACTTGCCCCATCTCATATAACTACACTCTTAAACCCTGCTCTGTTAGTGAGTAAAATTGAAGTTTTACTATTTACTCGTCATATTATAAGATAGAATATTCATTATTTAGATAAATATAAAACTTAGTCTCGATCTTGTTACTATAGATTATTTAGAAAATGACAAACTTTCTGGAGAAAATACATGCCTAATTCAAATTTAGATGAGCATAAGATGATACTTCATCCATATAGGCGTTGAATAAAAGAAAAGAGGATGGTGCAAGAGATCCAATTGAAACACCTTTGGTGGTTTCTTTTGTAGTGTTCCCGACTACATTAAGTAGATCTATGATTTATCTCACACTTTCAGACTTCAAGGAGAAATTACAAATGGATTTATAGCTTATCCATAAAAACAAGAAGCTACTTCATACTATAACTGATATGAGACCGTGTAACATACATTATTAGGGTAGATTGTCAGGTTCCTTAGACCTGTACCAAGATTTTTTTGTTTCCATGAGTATTGCCTTCTCGTATATAATAATAAATTAGGTTTAAAAAATGAAGCAAGAGTAAACACATTATAGTTTTATTGACAATGAATCATACAAAAGATTTACATGCTGACTCATTTCCACTATTCCACCTACATTATCAACGATTGGACCAAACATATCCATTTTCAAAGTGTATACTGTAGTACTAAGAATTCCCATAGTAGCTACAACTATGCTAAAAAGAACACTAGTTGGAGTTCCATTGGACTCAAGTAGAGGCTTGATGTTTGTCCAAGCCAAAAAGCAGAAATACTTGCTAGTGATAATAAGAAATGGAAGAGAAGTTGATTCCAAACCCAAACTAAATCCTACAATAATATTTGTCCCATGTCCTATAGAGATGGATAGTGCCAGTGTCCATACAAGCTCATATTTGTAATATGTATAGAATTGAGTGATCGAAACAAAAAGATAGGTTATGATTTCTACTAGCCCACATAGTGAGAAGTGTAACCATGCAGTAGGAGCTTGATTAAGTGGAATGTACCTAGAAAATATCAAAAGAAACAATAGAATGTAAGAAACAGTTGTATAAGTGAACCAAAAGGATAAAAAAAATTAATAAATTTCTATACATCACAGCAATTTAGATACTGAAGTGTAAATCATTTTCAACATGAAACTTGATCTTGTACTCGAGAATAATATGCATGGATATGATATAGAGTATGACCCCATCAAATGCAATAACTTCTAAAAATATAGTGATAAAATATTCTTCATGTATCACCATAGGATCTTCCATAGGTGACTTGATATGTGGATCACGTGTACCTCTTGGTGGAAAGTATTCCACGTGAAGATACCATCAAATCAAAATAATGTATAACAAAAGGGAATATAATAAAACCAAATGGATATGCAAAAGAAAACCAATATGCTGGAATTTCTCCCTTCGACCTAGGTTCAGTCCTTCTTTTGCGTGCAACAAAGCCCTAGATATCATCCCAATAGAGCAAGGCTCATTCAGCTGCACCTAAAATGCAGATGCAGTCTCACCCGAGATATCTCTTATGGGTAACTTGTAGAACTAGGTTTCTGTAGTTGGGTGGGGATTTCTCCTCCCTTTGCACCTTACCAACTCGCTCGACCAAATCCGGTGGGTGTATTACTTATTCTTACTATGTGTAGGTAATACACTACTTAACTTATCCGTCGACATAGATTATAACAGAAGTATAATATTTTAACATACAAATTATCTATCAACAGTGTGACTTATATATAAAAGAACTCATCCATAAGCAAATACATAATCACGTATTCATAATATACATTCCTACGAATTAAGCACATTCACAATATACATTCATGAGACATAAACACATTCATCATCTAGTACAAATTGACACAATATTTAACATGGAAACCAATTAGAGAAAAAACACAAAGGCGCTCTTCATCTGGCATGAGAAATATATGCACCTTTCCTCTGCACACTCAACTTAAGACTCTTCTCTAGACCTTCTTCTCTTATATATACAAAATCCTCTCTCCTCTCATTCTCTCTAGTCTTCTTTCGCTTGATATTCTCCTATTTCACTCTATTGTCGATCCACACACAACTTGGATCGACTAACTCTTCTCTTCAACTCTACTGTCAATCAACACACATCCTGGATAAAATGACTCTTCTTACAGTCACAACTGACTGACTAGGAACCAACACACTAGGGACTAAGCAACTGACAGAAGAGGTGGTAAGTAACCTGCATACATCTTGGGCTATTCCTTTTATAGACTCTTTACATGTCGCATTCAACCGATTTCATTCTATTATGCAATAGATCGTCATTCCTATTCGAGTTACACTTCTCAGTAGGCACTATTGACCCAAAATAGAAAGATTATTTTATTCCCCAAAGAATGCATGACTCTAGCCGACTTCATACCCACGATCTATCGGGTTGTACTTTTCAGCCATTGTGACGTTGCACGCCTTCTCTATCGTGGCTTCTTCCATCACAACTGATCTCGTCACATCCTTTCCTTTCGTCACATCTTGTCTTCTGTCATGGCTTCTCTTCTTTCATGAACTCTTCTCCTGTCGCAGCTTCCTCTACGAAAACTTCTTCTATCTTTGCTCTTTCTTCCTTATCTCCTTATGTATTCCTCCATCATAACTTCCTCTATAGCTCTTTATTCAACCTTATTCTCCCTTCCACAACTTATCCTCCATCTTCATCTTCTTCTGTCATAGTTTCTTCTCCCTTGTGAACGAAATCTTTAACTTCTTAGGAAGAATTCTAGTTGAATTCTACCTATCTTTCCCTATGGCCAACACAACACATGAACTTAAGAACTTAGTCATGTGATTGGAAATTTCTTTTCAAAATCATTCTACTTGAGAAATTAAAGTCCCAACAAAATACATAGTTAACAAAAAAAACAAGAAGAGCCTTCCCAAAAAGTACAACTTTCCTCTAGGACTTTTGCAACTTTAACTTTTTCTTAATAAGGATTTCTCAACAAGAACATTTCACTTTCAACTATTAACTTTCAATATTCGGTAATTTTCTCAAAATTACTAGGGCAGTCATATAATCAAATTCAAAACCAAAGTCAATTTCTTTTCAAGCAACATATTAATGAAATTGAGAGTCCCCACAAAATACAACCTTAATCCATAGGACCTGTAGTTTCTTTTTTTCTTTCTATGGATGTCTCAACAAGCACATTTCACTTTTATCCATTAATTATTAATATTCTGGTAGTTTTCTCATAATTACAATAAATTTACCCTGCCATTTTTTCAAAGTAACATTACTATTCACTATATTCATTCTCATTAGGAAAAAATATTGGCAAGTAATACTGGGAAGCATATATGGATATAGTAGATTTTTTTATTTGATTTTTATCTATGACTAGACATGGAATATAAAAACTTTATATACAATAATTCATATTTACACATGTATTTTTATTTGACATTTCTTTTGGCAATGTAATCTTAGCCATTGCAAATAATTAACAATCCCTTATTGACATATTTTTCAAGGCTGCTGGAACTACTGGAATGAGAAGAATAAGTTAATCACTAGCTTTGTTGGACAATTTTTGCTACTCATAACTTGGTTTAGTTTTTCCTTAGTTGGAGAGAAGTTAAAGAGTTAATTTCATAAGATGCAATAGATTCATTAGTTTTAATGCATTTTGTGCAACATATGAGGATGCTATATATTGTGATTAGGATGCAACAAATTCTCATTCTGATTTCACTCTTAATCCATTAACACATCATTGGATGTATTATTGATTTTTGTTGTTAACCTGGATGATATTTTGGTTGAAATGGTTAGGTAAAACACTAACATGTTCATGGTGCGTTTTTTTGTGCAAAAAATAGTTGATGAAAGTGTAGATCAAAGTTTTTTACTTTTTATAGGTAAACCAATAACATGTTCATGGTGCGTTTTTGGTGCAAGAAAATAGTTGATGAAAGTGTAGATCAAAGTTTTTTACTTTTTATAGAGAGGAAATGGTTCCTGAAAAATCGCTATATGAAAAGTAATCTCACTAATTTAAATTTTATGATTTCTATTAGGTACTTATTTTTTTATGACAATCACTAGTGGTGAGATAGCTATTTATGGCAACTAGGAAAAGTTAAGAAATGTAAGTAGACAATATTTAAGGAGCATTTTTGCACATTAGATTTTGTTTTGGAGTGTTCTTTCTTGCTTTTATTATCTATTCAAAATGACATTGCAATATGCTTGAAATTGTTATATGATATTTTCTTTTACTACATCATCCTTGAAGACAACTTATAGGATATAAGAGGCATTATTTATTATTTATAATGTTCAAGTATGTTCAATCATCTATACGATGGTAGGTCTTGGTTAATATCACATAAACCTTGCCCATTGTGTAAAGTAGTATTAACATTGGTTTTCAGTACCATTAACGAGTTTTGGCCATTCACTATGCACAAATAAAATTGTAAAATAATCTTATTTGTCTTATAAAGTTGATCACAAATTGATACATGATTTATAGTCATGAAGATGATATCTTCTACTATTCGAGCTTTCATTTGTTATGTAAAGTGGATGCTACACGACAAGAAATATTTACCTTATGAATTTTTTCTGAGTAGTTTCGCTATCAGTTGTTGTTTCTTGGTCTTGACTCTTCAAGACTTACTTCGCCGTGGCCTGCGATGAAAGCACAACTGTTTGTTTTCATTCGGAGACGAAGAGGACCGTATTGGGCAGCAAGGTAATACAGAGACTCGTTGGACTTCTTCCCAAGCTGGAGTAGATTCCCAACAATGGGCCATCCGAGTGGTCTTGGAGGCAGCTTGCCTGGTCCCAGCTTCCTTGAGATGATAATGAGCTTTAAAATCAACAAGAATGTCATGAAAATCGTTACATAATACCAGAAATCACTTATTGGCTCCATTGCTTTAGTGCAACCCAAAAACAAAATAGAGTTCAGAGAAAGCGCGGAGACTGCGTGTGACCAAACACAAACAGATATATCGTAGTATATATAACAACCTGAGAAATTTGAAGTTCATGGTGACCTTCCCCGACTGGTATGGCTTTTCAACAAAATGGACCTCAGGTGGAACTTCGAATATCATTCCAATAATATGTGCACTGAAACGGAGATTCTAATTTTTTTTTCACGTTTCTTAAATATTTCCTATGTTCTATTAAAAGTTAAGGATTGAATTCCGTGAAGTTATTACTTGGAAAACTGAATAAGCAAATCGCCCATCATTTAGCCTATATGACAGTAAACTCACTATGTTTTCGTTAAAAGAATGAGGTATACATAAAATATCTGCAAAATACAATACAGAGTATATATAAAAATATATGCAACAAGAAGGGAGCTTTTAAGATAAGTGTTAGTGTCATTAATTGATTTTATCTATCATCTTTTGCTTATAATTTTAAATTTTAAACTATTGTCACGAAATAAATCTTAAGATTATATTTGACTGATTTGATTTACTTTAAAAAAAAAATCTTACTATAAACAGCCAACACCTAAGTTATAAAATATAAACGCCCAACACCCAAGTTATAAAATATAAACGCCTATGAATCTAATTAAACAATCAATCACCTTAAAACTCTCATTTCCACTAACCTACCTTCAATAATCTATTTAACCCAAGATTTCATCCCCCAATTTCTTATATTCCAAGCTGTTGTTCTTACTGTAGTTACTCTTACCCCACCCCAGTATGTCATGTTTAATCTAGCGAGAGCTACCAACCTTTCAACCTTAAGAAGAACCTTTTTCCCTCTATTTCATTCACATTCGCGATGAGTTGAGGAGAAGGCTCCCTAGTCCCAACAACAAGAAGCGACGATGGTAGCCCTTTATTTCATTTACGTTCATGATAAGCTGAGGAGAGTCTCCCTGCAAGAGAATGCGTCGAGCTCAATGCCATTTATTTCATCCTTGTTCATGTCAACTTAAGAATTGCAGCTCCATTGTTGAATACTTTGTGATGAATTTGCACCACAAAAAAAAAAAAAAAACTATAATGGGCTCACAAATACAAATTGTAGCTAGATTGAAGAATGTCCCTCCAAGTTGATACATCCAAAATTGAAAACATTAAACTAAATTAGAACTTGAATACTATGTGGGTTATGAGAATACTAAAAGTAATTGGAATTTCTTGAGTACAGTGGGTTATGAGAATATTAAAAGTAATTTGAATTTCTTGAGTATGTGGCTTGTAAGTTGATAAACTTTTCGTTCCTTAATTTGTTTTTGTTTGGTTAACATTGTTAGTTTAATTTACATTCTATCATTGGAATTGAAAGGGTTTGTCTATTGGTTTCTTTGTTATGCAAATTGTATAATTTTTGAGACAATAGCTTTTTATCTTTTAAGTTTGACAAGTTTTGTGTTAAAAAGGTTTGCTACAACCATTTTTTTACTTCAGTTTATTGTTTATGTATATATTTTGATGTTTTTTATATCTTGCAAACTTAAATGTGTAAAACATAGTCAAATGAGACTTTTCTAAATTGATAAATAAACTTACATTGTATACAGCAAATACATAAACACATTTTCTAAAGAACAATTGTATGGTTTTTAGTCATAGATTTAAGTGTGTGATATAAGTCAAATGTGATATTCCAATTGATAGATAAACTTGCATTTTATATGCCAAACACTGATATTTTATTAAAAATAATTATAAAAAATAGATGCATTTTAGTGTCTTTTAAACCCTATTTCATTAGTGCATTATTGTTTTTGTTATTTATATGAAATGTGACAGACACAAGATATTTTACTATTCTCTTGCTTCAATGGATGAGATAGACATAGTGATTATTTTACTTTATGCTATTTTTACTTTATGTACTAATCTTTATTCATTATTCATGACATTTACATAGATTGTTATTATAATTGTTAACTTGCTAGTGAGGGACTATGGAATTTTTTTGTAACAATGCTTGAAATTTTCAAATGATCCTAAATTATTATAAAATGAGGCACACCAAGTCAATTTTATGGAAAATACATAAAATTGACTTGTTCCTAAATATAAGGATTGGGTTCCTAAATATATGGATTGGGTTCCTAAATCCTTATAGATATACACCATTGGGTTCCTAAATCCAGAAACAAATCCATAAGGCACAATAAGTCAATGAGGCACAACAAGTCAATGAGGTACACCAAGTAATTTTATGGAAAATAAATAATTTCTCAATTTTGTGGCAACATATTTTTTTCTTCAATTCATATATGATTGGGTTCCTAAATCCTATTAGAATAAGCCACAAGAAGTCAATTTTATCGAAAATAAATAAAATGGACTTGTTCTTAAATCTATAAGTTTTAGATTCCTAATTCCTTATAGATATAGATGATTGGGTTCCTAAATCCTTATAGAATGAGGCACAACAAGTCAATGAGCCATGCTATGCATATTTTGTCGAAAATACATGTTTTATAAAATTTGTGGCAACAAATTATTACTTGAATTTATGAATGATTGGGTTCCTACATCCTTATAGAATGAGGTGCAACAAGTCAATGCAATAGAACAAGTCATTTTCTAGAAAACACATAAAATTGGATCGTTCCTAAATCTATAAGGGCCACGTTACTAAATCGTGATAGATATACATGATTGGGTCCCTAAATCCCTATAGAATGTGGCTTAACAAGTCAATGAGGCACACCAAGTCAATTTTATGGAAAATATAGAAGTTAAATTTTGTAACAATTTTTTTTTTCACCAATTTATTGCTTATGTATATACTTTCATAGATTTTATTGGTTGCAAACTTGAGTGTGTAAAACTTAGTTAAATGATACTTTTGAAAATTGATAGATAAACTTTCATTTTATATGCCAAATCCAACAAGACATTTTTTAGAAGAAAAATTGTAAAAAAATAACGGCGTTTTGGTGTCTTTTAAACCCTATTTCAATACCGGATTACTGTGTTTGTTATTCTCAAGATAAGAGAGGATGCAATATATTTTAATCTTATTTTACTTCCATGGTTGAGATATACATGCTTCTATTTTTATTTTTATGTCACTATATTTATCCATTATTCATGGATTTTACATATATTGTTAGTATAATTTTTCACTATCTATTGAGGAACAATGAAAAAATTGTTTAACAATGATCTTATTTTGATACATTTGAGAAGGAATGATGATATCTAGAATTCACAATGAAACAATGACAATATTTTTGCGTTTTTTCATAGGGATTTGAATAATTTATCTTGAACTCAAACATTAGAATACTATTTAAGATGTACAAGAAAAGGGAGGATGCAACCAATTGTGTGGGGTACGTTGGAGTGAGGATGATTGGGATCCTAAATACTTATTGAATGAGGCACAACAAGTCAATGAGGTACACCAAGTCAATTTTATGGAAAATAAGTAAAATTGGCTCGTTCCTAAATCTATAAGGATTGGGTTCTTGAATCCTTATAGATATACATGAATGGGTCCCTCATCCTTATAGAATGAGTCATAATAAGTCAATGCATTGCAACAAGTCAATTTTATGGAAAATATATAATTTATTAATTTTGTTGTGACTCTTTTTTCCTTTAGCTTATTGCTTATGTATAGGCATTGATGGTTTTTATTGCTTGAAAACTTAAGTGTGTAAAAATTAGTTATATGAGACTTTTTTAATTGATATATAAACTTGCATTGTATTTTCCAAATGCAAAAACACATTTTTTAAAGAATAATTTTATGATTTTTATTCCTTGCAAATTGAAGTGTGTAAAACTTGATAAGTCAAATATGACATTCAAATTGATAGATAAACTTCCATTTTATATGCCAAATACACAGAGACATTTTTTTAAGAAAAAATTTAAAGAATAGGAGCTTTTGATGTCTTTTAAGCCCTATTCCAATAGTAAATTATTGTCTTTGTTACTCTTATGGTATTTGAGGATGCAAAATATTTTAATTTTATTTTACTTATATGTATGAGTTAGACATGCTGGTATTTTTATTTTATGTCATTATATATATTCATTATTCATGGATTTTACATATATTGTTATTATAATATTTCACTTGCTAATGAGGCATTATGGAAAAACTATGTAAGATTGATTGAAATTTTGAATGTTTGAAAAAGAATGATAATAACTAGAATTCACTTTCAAACAATGACAATATCTTTGTTGTATTTTTTATGACTTTGAATCATTTATCGCAAATTCAAATTTTAGAATATTATTTAAGATGTACATGAAAAATGAGGATGTAACCAATTCCACGGGGTATGTGGAGTGAGCATGTAGATATACATGACTTGGTTTCTAAATCCTTATAGAATGAGACACAAGAAGTCAATGAGGCTCATTATGTCAATTTACTATGGAAAATAAAAATTCTATTCGTTTGGTGGTAGCAATTTTTTGCTTGAGTTTATTCATGATTGGGTTCCTAAATTCTTATAGAATGAGGCACATCAAGTCAATGAGGCACACGGAGTCAATTTTATGGAAAATAATTAATTTATCAATTTTGTGGAAATAGATTTTTTCTTCAGTTTATTGTTTATGTAAAAACTTTGATGGTTTTTATTGATTGCAATCTTAAGTGTGTAAAACTTAGTTAAATGATACTTTTTCAAATTGATAAATATACCTGTATATGTCGAATACACAAACACACTTTCAAAGAATAATTGTATGGTCTTTACTACATGCAAATTTAATTGTGTAAAATTTGATAAGTCAAATGTGACATTAAAATTGATTGATAAACTTGTATTTTATATGCCATACACAAAAATACATTTTTTGAAGAATAATTGTAAAAAATAGTAGTCTTTTGGTGTCTTTTAAACCTTATTTCAATAATGGATTATTGGGTTTCTTATTCTTATGAGATGTGAGGATGCAAGATGTTTTAATCTTCTTTTACTCCATAGATGATATAGACATGATTCTATTTTTATATTATGTCAATATATGTATTCATTATTCATGGCTTTTACATATATTGTTATTATAATTTTACAGTTGTGGATGAGTCATTATGAAAGAATTCTATAACGATGATTGAATTTTTTAAATGTTCAAAAATGAATGACAATAACTAGAATTTACATAAAAAATTGACAATGTATGTGTTGTATTTTCTATGAGTTTGAATAATTTATGTCAAACACACTTTAGAATACTATTAAGATATATACAAGAAAATGGTGGATGTAACCAATTTTCTAGTATATGTTGGAGTGAGGATGCACATATACATGACCAGTTCCTAAATCCTTATTAAATGAGGCACAACAAGTCAATGAGTCACACCAAGTCAATTTTATGGGAAAATATACTTTATTATTTTGTATGGATGTGAATGTTTTCTTCAGTTTTTACATGATTAGGTTCCTAAATCCTTATAGAATGAGGCCCCAACAAGTCAATGAAGGAAACCAAGTCAATTTTATGGAAAATGCATAAAATTGGATTGTTCCTAAATCTATAAGTATTAGGTTCCTTGCGTATACACGATTGGTCCCTAAATCCTTATAGAATGAGGCACCACAAGTCAATGAGGCACAAGAAGTCAATTTTTTGGAAGTATATAATTTATCAATTTTGTCCCGACATATTTTTGCTTCAATCTTTCTCTTACATATAGATTGTGATGCCTTTTATTGGCTGCAAACTTAAGTGTGTAAAACTTAGTTAAATGAGATTTTTTTAAATTGATAGACAAACTTGCATTCTATATGCCAAATACACAAACACATTTTCTAAAGAATAATTGTATGGTTTTTATTACTTGTAAATTTAAGTGTGTAAAACTTGATAAGTCATATGAGACAATCAAATTTATAGATAAGCTTGCATTTTATGTGCCAAATACAAAAAGAATTTTTTTGAAGAAAACATGTAAAAAATTCTAGCAACCTTTTGTTGCCTTTTAAACACTATTTCAATAGCGGAGTAGTTTGTTTGTTATTATTATGATATGTGAGGATGCATGATATTTTAAAATAATCTTCTTTTACTTCCATGGATGAGATAGACATGCTTCTATTTTTATTTTATGTTACTATACTTTTTATTATTCACGGTTTTCATGTTGTTAGTATAATTTTTCACTTGTTAACGAGGCATTATGAAAAATTGTGTAACGATAATTAAATTTTTGAAATGTTTGAAAAGGAATTAATAACTAGAATTCACATCGAAACAATAATAAAACCTTTGTTGTATTTTTTATGGATTTGAATAATTTAAATCAAAGTCAAAGTTTAGAATACTATTTAAGATGTACAAGAAAAGGGAGGATGTGACCAATTGTATGGGGTATGTTGGAGTGAGAATGTAAATATACATGATTGTGTTCCTAAATCCCTATAGAATGAGGCACAATAAGACAATGAAGCACACCAAGTCAATTTTATGGAAAATATTTAAAATTGGTTTATTCCTCAATCTATAAGGATTAGGTTCCTAAATCCTTATTAATATACATGATTGGGTCCCTAAATCTTTATAGAATTAAGCACAACAAGTCAATGAGTCACATCAAATTAAATTTATGAAAAAAATAAATTTATCAATTTTGTGGCAATAGTTTTTTGCTTCAGTTTATTGCTTATGTATAGAATTTGATGGTTTTCTTTGCTTGCAAACTTAAGTTTGTAAAACTTAGATAATTGAGAGTGTTTAAAATTGATAGATAAACTTGCATTATATATGCCAAATACATAAATGAATTTTTTTAAGAATAATTATATGGTTTAATTACTTGCAAATTTAAGTGTGTAAGACTTCATAAGTAAAAAATGAGATTCAAATTGATACTTAAGCTTGCATTTTATATGGAAAATATGCAAGGACATTTTTTAAAATAATAGTTGTAAAAAATAGCGTATTTTTGGTATATTTTAAACCCTATTTCAATATTAATTATTGTCTTTCTTTTTCTTGTGAGATGTAAGGATGCAAGATAATTTGATCTTCCTTTGCTTCCATATATGTGATAGGTATGCAATATATTTTGATCTTCCTTTGCTTCCATATATGTGATAGGAATCTTGATATTTTGATTTTATGTAATATATTTATTTTATGTAACAAGAAAAGGGATGGTTTAACTAATTGTCTAGGGTATCTTGGATTGAGGTGTGCATATACATGATTGGGTTCCTAAATCCTTATAGAATGAGGTGCAAAAAGTCAATGAGGTACACAAGTCAATTTTATGGAAAATACATAGCATTGGATTGTTCCTAAATCTATAAGCATTAGGTTCCTAAATCCTTATCTATATATTTACTGGGTCCCTAAATCTTTATAGAGTCAGGCACATCAAATCAATTTTATGGAAAATATATAAATTATCAGTTTTGCGGAAACAATTTTTTCTTAAATTTATTTCTTTTGTATAGACTCCGATGGATGTGTAAAATTTATAGAAATGAGACTTTTTTAAATTGATAGACAAACTTGCATTGTTTATGTCAAATACATAAACAAAATTTTTATAGAATAATTGTATGGTTTTTATTACTTGCAAATTTAAGTATATAAAACTTGATAAGCCAAACATGACATTCAAATTGATAGATAAAATTGCATTTTGTATCACAAATACAAAGACCTTTTTTAAGAAAAAATGTAAAAATAGCAGTCTTTTGTAGTATTTTAAACAATATTTGAATATTGGATTATTGTGTTTGTTATTCTTATGATACCCGAGGATGCAAGAAACTATAATCTTCTTTTACTTCCATGGATGATATATACATAGATACTATTATTATTTTATGTCAATATATTTATTCATCATTCACGGGGTTTACATATATTATTATTATTATAAATTTTCACTATTTATCATCATTTATGAGGTTTACATATATTATTATTATAATTTTTCACTTCATAATTAGGCATTATAAAAAATTGTGTACTATTGATTAAAATTTTCAAATGATCTAAAATGAATGATTATAACTAGAATTCACATCAAAACAATGACTAGATTTTTTTATGTCTTTGAATAATTTACCTCAAACAACAGCTTTATAATACTACTTAAGGTTTACAATATTATGTGGGGTATGTTCAATTTATAATGCAGATATACATGATTGGTTCCTAAATCCTTATAGAATCACGCACAAAAAGGTCAACAAGGCACACCAAGTTAATTTTATGGAAAATACATATTTTTTCAATTTTGTGGAAACAATTTTTTGCTTTAATTTATACATGATTGGGTTCCTAAATCCTTATAGAACGAAGCACACAAATTTACCTATGGAAGGGGGTGAATCAGTATAGGGCGGATTTGACAATTTCAAAATGTATTTACCATTCACATTATTTTTCAATCAAATTGAGCATAAATCAACAAAAATGCATAGTACACAAGAAACATGAGGTTTTAGTGTAAAAACCTAATACATGAAAAAAAAACCATGAAAATATGTTCTTTCTAAATAAATAAGGATTACAATGATTCTCTAGCACAAACTGTAATGACTGTTATAAATATAATGTATACATATTTTATGTTTATAACAAAATCATGGGAAATTACCATGTAATAAAAAAAAAATATAAGAAATGATGATTAAATTAAAGAATAATAATTATAAGAAATAAACAAATAATTATAAGAAGACATGACTCTTTAGGTAAAAGTTCCCAAATGAGTATCAATTTGGACCACATTGTTGTATTTTCATCGTCTTATGATTCATATATATTTATTAAGTTTGAAGACAAATTTTGTTCATTTGTATTAAGAAATTGTAATCGTTTCTTACATTGGTATAAGTAATAAAATTGATAGTAAATATTTTTCTACTAACCTAGTGACAAATTTTTTGCCAACAAGTAAATTTTTTTATATATTTTTACCAACCTATTTTTTTTTTAATCAAATCAATGAGTTTTTTTTTTACCCATTCTATATATCGAACAAAACATTATACATGCACCATAAATTCATTCAATGAATAAATTATAATGCTTCTTGAGCAAATCAAGAGAGAGAGAGAAATAAAATTTTCATTTAGATAAAAAAAACTTTTAGAGAAACATTTGAAAGAAACTAAGATGAATGTGATAATCATGGAAAAGAAGCCACCAAAGATGTAGAATCAATTTCTAAATTCAAACCCAAATGAGAAACTGAAGAAGTTTGATAAAAAAAATAGTAACGAAAGTAAAAACAAAGAAATAGATGCATCCATGATTTGGAAAGAATTCAAAACTCCAGAGGGGAATAAGTACTCTTACAACAAAGTCAGAAAATAGTCTAAGAGGACCATTCTAGATGAACTAAAGATAGGTGAAGACTAGGCAGATTAATAAATAGCTTCAGTTGCAAACTCTAAAGGATCATTGTTTATAGCTGCATCAACATTTCCATCCATTGTCACATAATATCCATCTAAATCATCTCCAAATACACATGTTCCCATTAATGATGATGGTAGCTATGAGTAGAAGAGACTTAAAGCCAATGCCTGCTGTGAAATTGTAACAGGTAGATATTACCTCTATGAGAGTCAAACCAACGTTGTTGACAAGTATATGAAAGAAACCATACACATATAAGATACTGAAGATAAAATAATGGAAATTATGGTAGACACTAAACAAAAAGACAATAATTCGATGAAAAATGAAATGACAAGTGATGGATCCCATGGTGTGCAAAGGAAGTTGAGTTTGAGAAATCAAATATTTTAGATTCAACTTTTACCTTGACTATCCTCTCACCCTAGAAAAACCTTAATGCAACATTGTATGGGGATTTCGTATGTTGATTTCGATTTTGATAAGGATTGTAAGGCCTCATTTTTTAACATGACTTGTAAGAATAATGAAAGGGTAATTCCATGTGATAACATCCCAAATATGATTGGATGAGTCCTTTCTAAAACAAAGTGTGTGTTAGAGGAGTAATCCACTCATTAGCACCTAGTTACACTACTTAGTCAATTTTATTGCTTTTAAAGCTTTAATACACTATGTGGTGAACTATGGGCGCTTAGTTGGACAAATGGCAAGTCATATTGAGGCTTTCACACCCACATGAGCATTCCAGCTCAATCAACCAGCCACATGTGCACCCCCATCATTGTTGGTGTGCTCCCATTCATTGAATGTGGACAGGAAATTTGACTTGGAGTGCAAGAGTGGGATTTTGTCCAATGTTGGCTTGATTTGGTGCATTAAATGCTGCATTGAGACTCTAAACCACCCATATTTCCACACCCATACTGTCCAAGGTGTAATCATTGACCCACAACACATCATCCATGTCCACTCAACATGTCGTGGTTGTTTGGCATGATTTGGGACATGATTGGCCCACCTAGGGGGGTTTGATGCCATTTTGCCAATTTTGACTTATATGCTCACAATTGGATTCCAAAGCCTCATGAAACTCCTATGTTGTAATAGATACCTAATAATAACAAGTTTCATGGTTAGAAATTCCGAAATTATCTTGTTCCAGTTCACATTGTGTGTGTAATTTGTCTTTCAATTGATGATGTTTTTCTAGTTTTGCACCAAATTTGATTTGTGAGCTTCACTAAAGCTCCTAGATTCTCTTGTGGTTCAATTTTATCACATGGTATCAGAGCCTATTGGATATTTTTGAGTTGCAAATCAATTCAGAGTGATTTGAGTTGCATTTTTAGTGGAGTTCCAGATAAAATCGAATTGTGTTTTTGCAAAACATCTGGAAAAATTGTTCATCATCAGCGCAGGTAGAAATGGAGGATACCCACATCATTCTAACAACCTTCAATTTCTTTGATTGGAAGGTAGAGATGGTGATTCAGCTGAGATCCAAAGGGATTTATAGAGTTACCATGGCCACTGAGGTGGAACTAAATTATGCAATTGAGAAAGCCAAGTACTTTAACAGATTGGATGAGGCATTTGGATTGTTGTCTTTGAGCATATTGAGAGAGATATTGTTCCACACTAACAATTTGACCACACCCAATGAGGTCCGAGTAAACCAGAGAGTCTATTTAGGAAAACTGATGAGCTACGTGGTCACCAACTTGAGAATGAGATTATTAGCTTAAGCCCAATGCAATATGACACAATATAGGACTTATTTCCCAATTTTAAGTCACTTGTATTGCAGTTGAAGCAGTGTGGCATTGAAAAAAAAGAGGACCAATTGATCTTGTCTATACTTTCCAAGTTGGGGCCATAGTTCTCAGTTTTTGTGAGTACATTCCACTCAGACAAGTTAACAATTCAAAACTGGAAAATTCCCATTCTGGAAAATTTCATGGAGTCACTCACTCAGGAGCAAGACAAACTTGTCCAAATAGGAAACATTAAGACCAAGTATCAAGCACTAGCAGTGGGAGTTTCAAATTCCTCAAAGGGAAAGCCCAAGTCCAAGAATTTGAAGCTGCTAGAGAAGAAGAAAAACCCCAAAAGCCCAAATCCAGTGATGTAAGTTTGAATCCTTCCAAGGAGAAGGACAAGAAGGAAAAAGAGAAGGCCAAATGCACCTATTGCCATAAGGGATGGCATATAGAGAGCTCATGCATGAAAAATACCATTGAGACCATGGCGTAGCTGCTGGAGAGGAACAACATTCCAGTCCCTGACAACACAAGGAAGAAGGATGGAAACTACAGTTCAAATGAGATCAAGGAGAAATGTCATGCTTTGGTGGCAGGTACTTATAACTCTTCATATTTTGTCATTGATTCAAGGGCTTCTAGGAATATGGTAGCCAAGAAAGAGCTCTTCTCCTCCATGGGTTTGAATGCTGGACCAACAGTTCGAATGGGGGATGATTCAAAACTCCAAACCAAGGGGATTGGGAGGATTGATTTAGAGAATGGATTCTTCAGTGAAGTATTGTATGTACCAAATATTGCAGCAATTTTTCTATCATTATATCAAATGATCCATGCAGGAGAGACAAAGAGAGTGACCTTCACTCTAGACATGGTAGAGATTACAGAGATCTCAACAAACCAAGTCATTGCAATTGGCTATGTAGACCACTATGAGAGGATGTACAAGTTCTCTAACTTCCTCCCCACTTCCAATGACCAAGAATTTCTCTCACATGCCAATGAGGTTTCAAAGCTATGGCATGATAGGTTTGGTCACATGAACTACAAGTACTTGGAGGCACTACACAAAGATGAGATGGTGGAAGGTCTTCCACAAATCAGAGCATCAAATGGAGCATGCATTGGGTGTGTAGTTGGGAAGCATCCTAAGCAAACCTATGAGAAGGGGAAAGCAAGGAGAGAAACCCAACCACTTGGGTCAGTGCATTCATAATTTATTGGTGTTGGCCACTTTTCCTAACTCGTCTGACCCAAGTTCTGCATAGCCCATCAACCCAACAAACACCTGAGATACCAACTCGACAGAGAAATCCCCGTCAGAAATGCCCACAAAGTAGGTGTAGTCTCACCCGAGATATCTCTTCAAAGGGTAACCGCCAGAACCATGTTTCTCCACTTGGCGAGGGGTTATAGTCCCTTGGCGCACATCCAAGGTGCTCGACGAAGGCAACGGGATGGCTGGATGGTGGAGTCAGACTTGCACAACTGAGCACAACTATATGTCAGCACATGCAACCTAACCTTGTTCTTAACCTCACAACTGGTGAAAATTGTGCGACACAGCTAACTTGTACTAATAGACTGTCTATGCCTTATGTTGTGACTCAAGACATTGCACACAGGACGATATATGCATATATTTTAACGATGCTTTCTCAAACATTCATCCAATGATTACAATATAACATCATACATTTAATCAATATTTCATCTTCATACAGTAATAAATATAAACCATTCACATGTGACATTCACAGCATCAATCACCCATTCAAACATAACGGATAACATGGAAACCCATATGGGAAAAACCACCAAGGTGCTCTTCATTTGGCATGAGAAAAGGATATAGCACCTTGCAATCTACAGGATGTAGACTGATCTTATGATATGTCTTTATGACTTAGACTTCTGGTTATCATGCTCTCTAGTTTGTTCTTCTACCCTACTTCTACTCCTAGCAGTCTATGCACACAGCATCCAGATCCGCATCTCAACAACCTCCTATCGCTATGAGACTCTTCCCGAGTCTTCTCTTCTTCTAATCTCTACAAAATTACAGAAAAATGGCGTCCTTCGCTATGGACTTCCAATGAACAGCCAGACATTAACTATTAATCACCAAACCTTATACAGAATGGGTTCTTCCAATTTATAACTTCTTTCAGACCACGTAGGGTCGACTACACACTACTTAAGAGTTACAGGTCATGATGAGCCATCAAAAATGGTCATATCCTGTCAGGGTTTGACATAAGGCACTGTTGGCCTGACTTACAAATATTCCCTCGTACGTGCATTGCCGCAGGATTATGCCTCCTTAAACGGCCACGATCTACACCTGTCGTCTTCTGGTCGTTATCACCTGCATGACCATGCACTCACCTTTCTTTCGTCACGTGCATCTCCATTCTTCCTACGCTGGTCCTTTGCTTCCTTCATGGACTTCCTTTCTTTTTGTCACGCGCGCTGTGCACCTTCTTTTGCTTGCATGTGAACTTATTCATTGTGCTCCTTTCCCAGGCCAACAAGCCCCCAACACTCACATGTGGCTCATCCTGAGCCACTAAGAAAAGAGGTATATCTCCACAAAACTAGTCTTGTTGCAAAATTTTATTTCCTTACAGAATTTTAAGTTGTTGGCGCTGACTCAGGATGCGTAGGAGGATGAACCTTGTCCTGGAATGTCTTCACCATCTATTGAACCTTAGCAAATTCCTCTACAACTTATTCTTCTTGTGTGACAAACTGCTCAACGCGGTCAGAACGAACATGTTCCAATGGTCCCGCCTCTATAGATTGTACTATGCCTTGAAGTCTTTGCTGCACAGGCTGAATAAGGTCTGTGAGCCACTCGGATTTCGACTGATGTGTCTCTACCTTAGCTTCCCTAGCCTGTTCTCGTTCATGAAGGGTCTACACTTCTTGCTGCATTCTCTTGATCTCTTCATTTTTGGTGACTTTCTGCTAGAGGGGCAACTTCCTCATTTCTGCCTTTGCAGTGCTGATTTTCTCATCTACCTCTCACGCAGTCTGCCTGATTTTCTCAGTGGTTTCATCTTTGAGTAGCGCTCCCCAAATGGTAGCGACATCATCTAAGGCCTTTGCGCAAAGCACTTCTCCTTCTCTGATTTTCTCAGCAGCTTCAGATGCTTCTCTTCTTCTTTCCTCAAGAACCTCTGGGGGTGTGCTTGGCATCTGTCTAGCTTGCAGCTCTTCCACTTACTGCCAAAGATCTTACACGATCTTTGCGAGCCTAGATACTTTAGTCATGGAGTCCTCATATTCTTATCTTGCCTCCGGCAGGAATGTTGCAATGGAATTCCTGATAAAGTCCGCTAATGTGACGTGGCTTTTTTCACGTGTAATATCCATATCCGAATATTCTAAATAATTACTCCTTTGAATAATTAACCAATGGAAAATAATTCCATATTGAAAATATTAAATAAATATTAAAAATGAATGATGATAAAAGATTACAAAGTGAGTGTCATATATATATTAATTGTAAAGGCAGTTTGGATACCATCCATCAAAGGATGCGTCATTTTAGAATAGTTTAGTAATAACCATTTATTAATTATTAATTATTAATATCAATATATATTAATATTAATAATTAATAAATAAATAAATAAATAAATATATATATATATTGTTTGTTTGTTTGTTGTTATTATTTAAGTTTGTTACATTGCCTTCTAGTTCATGATGCTTTGTCCTCAAAGCATATTTTATAAAACTCGTTTCTAATTTAAATATTGTAAGTAAAACCATGGGCTATTTCACTTTGTTTTTTAACTTTTCCCCTTTTATTTCTTTATTGATATTTTTTTTTATTCTTTATTTTTTTCTCTTTTGTTGATATATCTTTTTGTTTTTTTTTATTCTTCATTTTCCCTCTTGTTCTTGCTTCATATTTGGAGTGGAATTAATACTACTTTAATGAAATTCAAATGGTCAAAGACCAATTTTTGGTCAAAAACCAATTTTTACCAGAGAAACTCTGAATATGGATGGCTAAAATCCATTGTGAGGTCACAGAGCTAAATTCAAGGAAACCTTGATCATTTTGGACAAAAGCTGGAGATCAGCAGAAGCCCTAAGAAGGGATGATTCTGATACCAATGTAATATCTGTATCTGGATATTCTAAATAATTACTCCTTTGAATAATCAACCAATGGAAAATAATCCCATATTGAAAATATAAAATAAATATTAAAAATGAATGATGATAAAAGATTACAAAGTGAGTGCCATATATATATTAATTGTAAAGGCACTTTGGATACC
>LPNX010901035.1:135537-183692 GCA_001517045.1 Pseudotsuga menziesii
TTTATTGCTCTTTCTCCTTCAACAGGGCCTTGCGTGGCTTTTCCTTTCGGTGTTGTTTTGTTTCCTGATAAGCAACAACATTTTCCCTCAACTGAATTTCGGACGCGGCCGCTTGCTGAATTTCATAGACTTCATTCAAGGCTAGCTTGGAGAAGTCTATCTGCGTACTGTTGTCATCCATACCCGCACTTGTCTTTGCTTCTGCCTCTAGTGCCAGCCTCCGAATCACCACTTTGATTGGAGGCACTAACTCTGGTGTAACTAGTGGAATACTAGGATCAACACCATATGTATCGGCCTCCACAGTGGCTTTGAAATCCTGGATGGCCTCTATCAACTTATTGAGATGGCCCTCAACTTGGGTAGCAATGTTTAATTGCTGCGTCCTCAGACTAGTGAGGTTATCTTGCGTGACCTTAGCAATAACGTTGACAAGTTCCTGCACATCATCTTCAGTTAATGTGTTCGTGTTTGTTGTTCTGTCAGATTTTCGCTTCTTGCGGGACAAGTGGCCCTCTTCTTGCCGTGTGTGCATCTATGTCTGTGCATGCTCTTGACTTGGTGGGTGATCTGATGCATGATGGTCTGAGCCATCATTATCATCATCATCCTCATTGTTTTCTTGTGACTGATCATCTTGGTTGTTGTCTCCTTCATGCTCTTCACCATGAAATTCGTGAAGCAGTGGTTCCTCTGCATCCAACTCTTCGGGCATCAGCTCTTCCAGTGGGCCGTGCCATTCCTCCGGCCAAAGGTTGATAATTGCATCCATGTCCTTGTTTATGACCATGAAGTCTGCATGGTGCACTTGTTTGATCAGGTCCCTTGTTGGCTCTAGGATTATATTATGCACTTTAGCTTGAAACTTGATAAATGTTGCATACCTGTGCACTATCGCAACGTGGATTTTGTGGGATCGATGGACAACATCACGCAGTGCCTCTGTATGTAAAAAGAATGAAAAATTGTTATCCTTCTATCTATTATTGTCCACCTTATCTTCCCACAAATTTTGGTACTTTGCGCCAAGGAAAAGTAGTGGGACATCCATCTATACGTAGTCCGGCGGTTTACCCCACATAGTGAACGAAATTAAGATCAACAGCCATGAATAGTGGAATCTGTAGGTGGCCTTATGCTGGGCCTACATCACATAGTCTATGAGTTCATTTAGTAGGTACCATGACCATTTGAATACTCCTCCTAGTGCACATAAATCTGTGAGTTCCACCACCACTGCCAAGCATTTATTGGGTCTCAGCTTGTGGAGCAACTTACAAGATAGGATCTTTGGAGCAACACACACACTTGTGTCCTAGATGGGACCAATCAAGAAGCCCCGGACTGCTCACTAAAGTTTATACTTTTGCTTGATAGGGTTATTGTATTGCTTGGCCAAGTATGGCATAGAATCATCGCCTTCATTTTGGAGGCCATTGATCCTTGAAATTAACTCGGAGTCGACCGAATAAGGCCAATCCAGCCACAAGAATCCTCTGTGAAAGTAGCTTAGTAACTACTTCACATAAGTGTTGACTTGTATGCTATGGCTAAAGTGAGGCATAAACAACATGTTCATCAGACCTGCATGGGCAAGTCCCTCGGCCCACTCCATTGGCCTGAGCACCTGGGCATCACTTGTGGTAGACTGGTCCGCGACCAGGCAGTATGTTATCTACAATACTTCCTGATGTTGAGTGTCAAAGTACTGGAACTTCAACCTAGCCAACTCAGGCAGGATATCCTTTAGCAAGGGGACACTATTAGGAATTCATGGTGCTACCAGAGTAGTCACCGCCTTCTTTGGGAGAGCCCTCTCCTCTACATTAGCTCTCCTTGGCTGAATGTAGTGTGGAAAATTTGGATCAACTCGCTTTGATTCTGGCCCTCTTCGTGGTAGTGAGTTTTCTTCCATGACATCCTCTGCTTATTTTCCAATAGGTGCCTTTCCTTGCTCATTTGCGGCAGCTGTAGCCTTGCATTTTCTCCACTGCGGTGGTGGTGGTATGGATTCCTCTCCTAGTTGCTTCTCACTGGGATCCTCAGCTATCTGACAGGTGTCACAACTGCTCATTGTGGTCCCAAAGCAACTGGTGTTCTCTGAGCTGGGTTAGGCACAACACATGAACCAGGGGTTGGAAAGGTATCATGACTAGCCCCACTGATAGGTTGTTTGCGTGTTCTTTCCATGGGGTGAATCTCTGGTTGTTGTACCTCGGGTGACTGTATTTCTTCTTCCTCATTAATGGAGCAACTGGAGATAACAGTTGCGTCTGATGCCTCACTCTCACTGGGGATTTCAATTACCATGGACATTGGCTTAATTGAACAAGGACGGCATGGTTTAGCTCTCTAATCACATGGCTCTGGGTCTCTCAGGTCTCACTATGCGTAAATAATTCTTAATGGGGAGGCTAAGTATTTATGCGGTCCTCTGCGTCCTGCAATTTTCATTTGATGGGAGGTCAAGGTCTATTCGATATCCTGGGTTGCTTCTACTACCACATTCTTCATTAACTTCTGCAACTCGCTTTATGGGATGTACCTGTCAGCCTAGTTATGGAAGTTATGCCAAGGATGGGTGATGGGACCAAAAACTGCATCATCCTTTTCCTTGTACTACATCGAACTAATGTCACTTAGCTGTCACAGATGCCAGAATAGTTTCCAAATATTCGTAGTTTAATGTCAGCCAGCCTGTCATTTCCTCTTTTTACATCCTTTTACTGATTTTTGCTTTGTCCCATGCGCTAATGGATTTTTTCTTTGTTACCTTTTTCTGCGCAAGTGACATCTTTTTGCGCATATTCCTTCTTCTGCGTAGATTTCTTCTTCTGCGCAGGTGACATATTTTGTGCATATTCCTTCTTCTGTGCTGATTTTCTCTTTCACGTAGTTTTATGCGTCTGCGCAGATCTCCTTATCCATGCATCTTCCTTCTTATCCTATTGCATGCTTCCTTTTCCTTGTTTGTGCTTGCGCGGTGAATTGATTCTTGCATGTTTCTTTGTTTGCGCTTATTTCTTGTGCTTCTATGTTGGTTCTGTCGCAGCCCGGTGACATAATAGGTTACGTCCTTTGGCCTCTCATATTTTTTTTTGTCGATTCTAAACCGGGATGTTATGCATGTCATAATACGGATTTAGGTGACTTCTGTTCACCATACCCAGGACATAGGTACCATCTAACTTCTGGAGTTTTACTGCGCCCGCATTAGTGATATGCGTGATCCTATATGGCCCTAGCTAATGTGTCTTCAACTTGCTTAGGTTCTTGAAACATTTGCTATCATACAGTAAGACAATTCCTCCTTCTTCAAATGGATTAACCTTGGTATGTTGATCATGCCATGCCTTTTGTCACTGCTTACTTGGTTTAGCATTTGGTCACAGGGGTATTTTCATCTCCCCTAAGTCTCCCACTATTCCCCTCATTTCTGAGAAGTTGGTAGGGAATAGGTCCTAATACTCATGCAGTAGATCCGTGATCTTTGCAACTACTTCTTCATCCCAATAATCTCTGATATTGGTGAACTTGGGGTTATTTGGCAATTTGATATGTACTTTCTTCAAGGGCTGGAGGAACTGGTCACTTGAATTTCTACTTCATTCTACTTCTTGTGTGCATTTTGATTCTAGTATGTTGATGTTAGTCGGATCCTCATATGGGTCTCCTATTAGACTATACTGCTGAATGGTTGCGCTGCATTGGTGAGAATTATCCTCTTTGACAGGGATCTCACCAACTATATTCTCCTTTACCGCGTGAAGTGTAGCATCAATTGTAGGGTGCTCATCAGCAAATTCAAATGTATGCGCAAACTGCTTAGCGATTCTTTCCAAATCTTGGGTTCCTTGTCACAACTCCATAGATATATACCAGGTTCTAGGTGTCATTTCTAATGTGTGTATGAAATGATGGACCCACTTCTGCTATAGATATTCTGCAAATATCGTGCAACAATGATTAAGATGTTAAGTTGGGTTCATCTGTCTCGAATACTTCCAGTTTGCAAAAGTGACCTCTTCTCCAAACCTAACTTCCATCAACATTCTATACTGTGGCCAGTCCGTTATAGAATTCTTATGCACACCCCACCATCTAGCGGGCGTAGCTTTTAGTGCATGATCGAGCGCGGACAAGTGCTATAATTCTATTACGAGTTCTTCAAATCTATTTAAGAAATTTGCAAGGTCGAATAAGCCCTCATAGGTGGGTAGATCCATTGACTCATTCTCCACCCATCGCACAGACCTTGTAACTCTTGCACACCTTCTCATAGAGACTTCATGTAATCTATTTTTCCAACCCTCTGAATCCTCTCCTGAGTTAGATGTGCATGAACTAGAACTTTTCCATCTTAGTTTTCCATCTACAATCGGATTGATATAATCTTCTTGCATAGCTGTGACATTGTAGATCTAGTCGAGACAATCATCCTATCCCTCATTATAGGCAGGCTCGTTGTATCTTTGTCCCTATAATGGATCGATGGGTGATACTACCCTCATTTCCTCATCTTCGAATGATAGAATCCTTTTTTTGAAATTTATGATGGCCTGATTATCTATGCCCAATATATTCATAGTAGAGTGGGGTATGGGTTCATGTCATCAACAATGTTAATGACTTCAAAGTATGCAAATGTGCACAACCCTTCGACATCGATGGAGATGTTGCTCAACCGACCAATGGGTAGGACCTTCACCTGATTGGCAAGTCACAACTGGATAAGAGACCAGTCCAAGCGCGGATTGCCCATAATTTCCCAAGTTTGTCATGTCAAAATATTGACATCTGAGCCCAGACCCAAGATGATATAATTCATGTCATAGTCACCTATCTACGCAGTCATCCTCAACTCGTAGCCAGTTTTTAAATTTCTTTCGTACTTGGTTAAATTTATTTTCAGTTCGTGGCTCTGCAAGTATTTCTCCTATCATTTCTTGTAGTTCTGTAATAGCATATTTATCTTGCATTAGCATTAAACAACTTGACATAAAGGTTTTTGGATTACAAACCTTTGGTGGAAACTTCTTCTGGAATATGCATTGAAACCATTCAGGCATTTCCTTGACTTCTGTGGATGTCAATGGTACTTCTGGGCCTATGAATTCTGATTGTACGTCCAAGAATACTTCCTTCTATTTTTGGACATCTAGTGGCTTATTTTTTTGTGCCGCTGGCCTTACTTGTGGCAGTGATTGTTCTTTCGGTTTATCCTGGTCTACTCCAGTCATCACACCTCCTTGTGTTAGGAAAACAATGTTCAGGTCTCGTGGTTCAGCCGCAATCATCTGAACATTCACATTCAGATTTGGGTTTGGGTTCTGCGTGGGGTTAGGTCCTGTAATGGTCCTTTCTTTCCACTTTGCAATCAGCTGAGGACATTGTTAGACATTATGGTCATGTCCCTTACAGTATGAACATGCCTTCACAGGCTCTAAACAATATCTGGCATAGTGACCTGGTTATCCACAGTTATAGCATGTAACTTGACCTCTTCCTCAACCAAATCCTCCTCCTCCACCTCTTCCTCTGAATTTTCCACAACCCCTTCCCTGCGAGTGTGGTTACTATGGTGGGTACTAGTTCTGTTGGTAGTGTGGCCGATAGGGGTTTTGTTGCGTGTACAACTACTGAGGCACGTACTATGGTTGGTACTGATTAGGTGGTAACTACGCAGGATGATATGAGGTTTGGGCTTGTTTATCCTTAGCGAACCCTTCAGTTTTCATTAAGTAGGTGTCGACAGTATTTTCTTTCAAGAGAGGATATGCTCTACAATGTTTCTCATCATGTCCTACTGATTTACAAAATTTACAAAAGAGGCTTGGAGGGGTACTTACAAATTTTTGCAAATATAAACACTCTTCGTTGCGATGGCCTCTTGACTGGCATATGCAACACCATGGTATCCCATAGCCATTTAATGGGTTGGATGCACCTGATGCAATGTAGTTCATGAAGGTCAGATAGTTATCCTTAGTGTGTCAGTCCGTCCTACATTTTGTGCACCACAAATATTCTTGTGGTTCTTTACCCTTCTTGATGTCTTGAAGTTGTATCGTCAGATTGGCTAGCTGTGACTGAATGTGCACCATCCCGGCAGCACCATCGCCAATGGGCGAGACCTCTAACTTCATTTCCATTTCTAGTGCTTCTATCTGTGATTCAATATTCTGCTACATTAATGGCCCTCGGATGTGTGGTAACAACGCATAAATAAACCACTCTTTATGTTTTACATCATACATTTGGAAGATTACCTTGGCCATTAGTGTTTTAAACCATTGGTCAAAATCCCATACCATTTCCGTTAGTGCTTGTTTGATTTCTTTGATCTCGGTAATACACTGTGACTCCGATTTAGGTTTCATGAACTCATAGATAATTGCAACTCTGATCTCTTCAAGGGTCTTCTACAGTGTTCCAATTGGCACGGCATAAAAATTCATGAACCAATATAGCACATGACCCGTCAAGGTCATGCTCATCTACACCTTCTTTATATATGCATTATGGACTAAACGCACCATCCAAACATCTTCATAGAGGAACCAATTCTGCTCTAGGTCTTCTGTTCCATTTTTGTTGAATGTGGGTAACCAAACATCCGTCGCAGCCATTGAGTTGGTGTCATGTTTTTCTAGGATAGGATTCAAAGGGGGTGTACCTTTTCGTGCACTAGTCACATGGCTAGCATTATCCATATTAGCAGTCCTTTCTGGGGATGAAACTCTAGATCTTACCTCTAGTGATATTGTTGGTGTTATGTAGTTGCGTCTTGACCTTAACGTCTCCATAGAATCCTCATAATCTTCTGGTCCTTCCGAAATCGGGTTATAGTCCTCCTTTTCATCACAAGACCCTTCACCTTCATATGATCAAATCTCATGTTCTCTCTCCTCGAATAGACTAGGATTCCATCATCCCGTTTTTTGTTTTCCTTCTCTTTCCTGATCTGAATATTCTTCCACTCCTTAGGATTCCAGCTTCTAGTTCAGGTTCTATACTTCTAGGGAACATTTCAACTCACCATTTCCCATCTTATTTATAGGTTGTCTGCAACATAGCCTCCTTCTTAGGCACACAACTCAACTACTCAGCTGCAAAATACCCTTCTCATAGGAAAGCATTTTTATCCATGTACTAATACATAATAAGTATCTTCTTCAAGGTCCTTGGAAAAAATTTCTTTCAGCTTCACTATATGAGGTTATAGTATCTACTATAAACTCAGAATATATCCTTGCAATATACTGTCAACCCAAAAATTAACAGCTCTAGAAATGGTGTTACTTACACTGGTTACCTCATGAACCAACTAATCACTCCACTCCACAGTCTCTCTTCACTGGAATTTTGTCTGTTTAGTCACCAATCTTAACAACCACTCTTGCAATATAATGGGAAATTCTATGAAGAAGATCTCATGAATATTAGAATATATATATTCGTCTACCCATTTTTCTGCGCTCAACCGTGTCCATGCGCTCTCCTCTTACGCGAATGCTAGCGTTTTATAATATCACCAATATTCTATCTCGTTCTTCGTCTGGTGCCACAACATTTTCCTCGATTTAAATAATTAAGGGTCCTACAATGGAACCATTTGTTGGCCACTTTTCCTAACTCACGCGACCCAGGTTCTATGTAGCCCGTCAATCCAACAAACACTCGAGATACCGGCCCGATAGAGAAATCCCCGTCGACAATGCCCGCAAAGCAGGCACTGTCTCACCTGAGATATCTCTTCAATGGGTAACTGTCAGAACCATGTTTTTGCAGTTGGTGAAGGGTTATAGTCCCTTAGCACATGACCAAGTTGTAAATTTGAGCATATAGATTTGTAGACAAACACACAACTCACAAAGAAGATCTCACAATTTACTCAGCAATTGAAGAATGAAACAGTGCAAAAGGCTTGCAACTGTGAATGCTTTCATTAATCAAAAAATTAATCTGAATGATAATTACAATGAAGTAAAATGGCTTTAATAGCCACAAGCAATTCAAATCCACATGAGGAAGTTCGAATTGATTAGACTCTACTTGACTGTAGATAACCAAGACTTGTCTAAATCACTATCGGACGACCCAGTAGTTAACTGTCCTTGTCTAAATCATAACCGAAGGTTCATCGGAGCTTTAAAACACAACCAAGTGTTACATTTAGTGTTGACTAATGGTTAAATGACTGTGGTAGGTGAGAAAAGTGCCCCACATGTGGGCAATCAATTAAACCTAGCGCTAATTGAATGTAGAGGGCTAGAACTGAATGTAACTGACTCCTAACTTGGCTTGACTAGTCATTAACAGAAGTGAACTGACCTTGGTTGGTTTTGGCACTCCTAGTTGCTTCCTAAATTGTAGGGATTGATGCAGGAGACTCCTAAACTTATGCAATCAAGTGCAATAAGTGGCAGTGAGCCTCAATTAGTGTTCCCCACACTTTAGTAACTGAAACATGTGCCCAAATTAGGTCAAGTTTACCCAATGGTGCTAATGACTATAAATAGACTGGATGGACTCCCGATTTAGACATGACTCCTGATTTAGACATATGACCAAATTGGAAAAGGGAGGATTAATAATCCTAACACCCCCCCTGAATGCTAACTTGGAAAATATGTGGGCCCTAGTAACTAAGACCATAGGTCACCCATTACATCAAGTAAAGTAAAGTAACTGCTCAAAAACAAGGTGTTGGGGAAAAACCACATGGGAAAAAACCCCCCCCTTATAATTAAGCAGGTACAATCAGGATCAATCTAGTTCTTCTGTGCACAGGTATCCTAGGGCCTGGCATGTGAACCTATCCATCATTATGTTTGGAGGAATCTTCCTATTTGGAATAAGAATGATATGCTCAACTAAATCAGAAATATAGACAGCTGCCGGATGAAGACTGGACCCATGTAGAGCAACTGAAGTCAACTGAAAAGTGAGAAAAGGTTCTTGAGAATTCAGAGAATGTGAAGAACACTCAAGAAACTGATATGTTGCATCCATGAACAGAAAACCATGAGTGGTAAGAACAGCCCCAAGTGTTAGGAGCAGGTGTCCAGGTGGATGCAGAAAATCTTCCTCTTTGCTAGTTCTGTGAGAAGATGAGCATGTGATCAATGGTAGAGAAGCACTAGGACTATTGAGAGCGAATGATTAAGCTCCATAGTCTGATATAGCTTCTGAAATAGATAATGAATCACATAATAAAATATCAGCAACCTCATATGAGGAAACTAACACCAAATCTCCATCAGCAGTTTTGAAGAGAAAGTGCGGTACTTGATTTTTCACACCGGATTTGGTGAGAGCAGCTACAAGCATGACTGAATGCTTTTGGATTTTAAAATATGAACCAAATAATATCAGATCAGAAAGTAAATCATATCTAAACAGGTTCAAAATAGATCCAAAACTGTGAAATGGAATCAAATCCCCAGCAGCAGTTTTGTAGGAGACTTGCGGTACTTGTTTCTTTACACTGTTGATGAGAACAGCTACAAGCAGTACTGAAAGATTATGAATTTGATATATTAAACCAAGAAATATCAGATCATATCTAAATAATATCATATCAGATCCAATAAGTTTAATATCAAATTCAAATAAATGGTTAACCGAGACGGTGGATGCACAGCTTTCTTCTTCTTCAAAATTCTGAATTTTGGTGCATGCAATCCTGCAGGAATTTGCTGGAAGATCTAGATCACGGGGAGCGAATGTGTTACTCTTATAATCTGATATTTATTCCAAAATATCCAATTTTTTACATATTTTCACACCAGCAGCAACATTAGAGAAAGAAAAATCAAATTTCTCTTCACTTTCGGAAGCAATTACTGGTAAATTTTGCACAGAATTTAAAGGAAAATCACCGGTGAATGTTTGCATGGAAGTGCAGAAGAATTTTTATTCAATACCAGAGATTCGAATTTCTTCTTCTGTTTCAGCAATATAATAATATGAGATATCAGAGATCTCATGAACTTCTGGAGCATCAGGAGAAGGAGTCACCGCATGGAGACTGTCTTCAATTCGAATTGATTGTGTAGAAGTTTTTGCTTCTTCTTCATCTTGAAAAACTTCATCTGAGAGAATGGAGGCTGATATTTTTGAGTAAAGAACTCTTGTGGTGCTGGATGTGATCTCCAAAGTGCTACAGTTGCAAAGGTGGACTCAATTAGACTAGTTCTAGCGCTGACAGCTAGTAAAGGTTGGGAAGTTCACCACATGGATGTTAAGAGTGCTTTCTTACATCGTGAGCTACAGGAATAAATCCATATGCAGCAGCCTAAAGGTTTCCAAAAGGATCCTTCATTGGTATGTAGGTTGAAGAAATCACTGTATGGACTCAAGCAAGCCCCCAGGGGTTGGTATGCTACAATGGATGTTTTTTTGCTCTCTATTGGTTTCACAAGATGAAAATAAGACTCTAATGTGTATTTGTAGAAACATGATGGTATTTCTCAGGTCATTGTTATTTATATTTATGATATCCTCACTACAGGTAGCTACACCAATTTAATTGGCCAAATGAAGTCATCTTTACACAGTAAATTTGCCATGACAGGCCTAGGATTGCTAAGGCAATTTTTGGGCTTGGAAATTGAGAAAAATGAAAGGGGCATCAAGATGAGTCAACCATAGTATGCTTCAGAACTGATAAATAAGTTTAACATGGCTGAATGTAAGGCATACAAGTCTCCCTTTCTTTCTAGTATTAAAATACATGAATTTGACAATTCTCCATTGGTAGATTTTACACTCTACATGAAACTAGTGGGAAACTTGCTCTACCTCACTCACACAAGACCTGATTTGTATTATGTTGTAATTTATATAGAAATACATATGCATGAGCCACATGAGCTCCATTGGAGAGCATAAAAAATAATTCTTCAATATGTCCAGGGAACCAAGAGCTTTGGGGTGCACTACACAACTAGTTCCTCACTTCAACTAGCTGGATTTTCTTATTCAGATTGGGCTGGATATCCCACTGACAGGAAGTCAACTTCAGGTTTTTTTTTTTAATGTTTGCTGAAGGTTTCATTTTTTTGTCAAGCAAGAAACAACACACCATTTCACTTTCATCAGCAGAGGCCGAGTACAGGGAAGCAATCAATGCTGCTACACAATGTGTTTGGCTGCAGGGAATTCTCCGAGAATTTGGTGTCACAATTGATTCTCCAACCAACATTTGGGTGGAAAATCAAAGTTCCAGAAAAATAAATACTGATCTAGTTCAAAGACAAAGAACAAAACATATTGAGATACACGTGCATTACATTCAGGGCTTAGTGTATGATAGGGTGATCTCATTGCAGTATTACCCAGCCACCGAGCAAACTGTTGATATTTTTACCAAGGATTTCACTGAGAATACCTCCACCTACCTGAGATATTTTCTTGGGGTGAGTGGACGATGGTAATTTTTTGTTATTTATTGTAGGTCCAACCCCATGTCCATTCTTGAGGGAAGGTTTTGTCCCATGAGGTTTTCCTTCTTTTCCTCGGTTCACATGGACAAATAAAATTATAATTTCTGAATTATATATTTGAGTTGAATTGAGCCATTATTTCTAAGTCCTCCATCATTTTGTTAGATGTACTTAGTTTTTGGATTAAGGGATGGTTTTAGAATAGTAATCCACTCATTAGCACCTAATTACACTACTTAGTCAATTTTATTGCTTTTAAGCTTTAATACACTATGTGGTGGACTAGGGGTTCTTAGTTGGACAAATGCCAAGTCATATTGAGGATTTCAAACCCACATGAGAATTCCAGATCAGTCAACTAGACACATGTGCTTCCCAATCATTTCTGGTGCACTCCCATTCATTGAATTTGGACATGCAAGTTTACTTAGAGCACTAGAGTGGGAGTTTGGCCAATTTTGGCTTGATTTGGTGCATTACATGCTGCATTGAGACTCTAAACCACCCATATGTACACACCCACATTGTCCAAGGTGTAATAATTGACCCAAAACACATCATCCATGTACACTCAGCAATTTGTGGCTGTTTGGGGTGATTTGGGACATGATTGGCCCACCTAGGGGGGTTTGATGCCATTTTGGAAATTTTGAATTATATGCTCACAATTGGCTTCCAAAGCATCATGAAACTCCTATGTTGTAGTATACACCTGATAATAACAAGTTTCATGGTTATAAATTTTGAAATTATCTTGTTCCAATTCACATTGTGTGTGTAATTTGACTTTCAATTAATGGTTTTTTGCTAGTTTTGCACCAAATTTGATTTGTGAGCTTCAATAACGCTCCTAGATTATCTGGTGGTTTGATTTTATCATAGTGTGGGATTAAAAAAAATCTTGGAAATCTTGGAATAATTGCAAAGATGGCAGTGATATGGTCCAAGATGAATACTAAACTTCCAATAGACATTTTTCTCATTAATGAAAGGAAATAATTTTTTTTTTTTTGAGGGATTGATATTCATATTCACAATAATACTCCTCACTGTTATCACTCAGATTTTTTCTCACTATATAAAGTTTCAGAACTAGGGTTACTTCTTGTATGTATTCTTCTAGAATCCAGAATGTCATCTTTGAAACTACATTCTTAAATATGAACATGAAGTCTCTAGGGAAAAATACAACCAACTTTAAATGTAGGAACTCCTATTTTCCCACATAAATTATACTTTCTAAAAAATGTTGTTGTTCTTCCTAGGGTAGATTTTAACTCTCATTCCCCGACAAGGGTGCCAAGATGTTATCACTTGTATTTTCCTCTAGTTGTGGAAGGATAGTCCAAGGTAACCATGCGAACCAAGATTTAGGAGGAAATATGGATTCTTTCCTACTAAAGAGGGATCTCTCAATAAATATACACAAAGACCATAAATATCTCTCAAAGAAACAAGTTTAATATTTTTTTATGGCTGAAACAAGTGGCTAATATTGGGCATGGAGTCAAAATCACAAGTTAGATATAGATAACCGTGCTTTGCAAAAAAAAATCACATAGAGGTAGGGTAATTATTCTTTTATAGTCAATTTGTTGATTGTTTGGTGATAAAGAGGGAACAATCCATTAACATGGGCATCAAAAAGATGAATCTGATAATAACTTTAGAGGAAAATGTTTCTCGATGCTTGAAATCAAAGAACTAGAGCATAAACATATTAATTCTGATTCAGTATACACTTATCCAAGCATGAACAATAATAGAATGGAAAAGATAACATGAAGCACATTCACAATAAGGAAAGGAAATACATACTACAAAAAGAACAATACAAGAATATATGGCATGAACGATAATAGAATGGAAAAGATAACGTGAAGCACATTCACAATAAGGAAAGGAAATACAGACTACAAAAAGAACAATACAAGAATCTATGATAAAGAGCTTGCTTGGCTCTGAAATTTTTATTAACTTGAGACTTCTATTACAAAAATAGGTCTCTCTTTCTCATGTGCTCCAACCCTCATTAACTTACAAAATGGCTCTTTGAGACATCAATATTTCTCCTTGAGATGCTAACTACATAAACTCTAAAAATAGGCATTTGTAAATTCCTTATTACATATGTCAATTAACTTCTAACAAACTAATCTTCTTAACTACTTAAAACATATATTAACCTATTCTAAATAATATTTGTCTTTAATATAGCACGGGCCTTAAGATGAACTTATTCATTGATGTAATTTGTATTTCATCTTGCTAAATTTTCTATGGTCTTCCACTGATCTCCAGATGGTAGCTCCATACTTGCCATGTCCTTTGCTATCACTCTCAATTCCACATGGTCCACATAAGAAATAGGAGGCGACTGAGAACCAATTGATCTGAATGTATTTACTAACTCAAAGTTCTCTTCCAACTTGTTTATTATAACTTTTCCACATAAATACTAAGTCATGTTCTCAAACCTTTTGTGATCTATTATGGATTTAGCTAGCAATTCCTGATATTCAGATAGGGAAATAAGCCTTCCATATTCTTCCCGAAAACAAGGTTAACCTTTTTGAAATAATAATAAAAATAGTCGTTATAACTTTTCACTTGATGAAACCTTATATCAATCATTGCTTAAACAATTTCAATATGCTAATTTTTACCCACAACTTTCCTGGCCCAACTGATTACTACAATCCTATCCTTAATGCCATCTTTTCTTAATTCTTCTTTAGACAAAGTGTTGAGGAAATTTATTATGTTTCTAGCTATGTTTACTATTTTTTGTTGAAAGATTCCTTTACAGTTGTGCAACTTTATCTAGTTGCATTAATCACCATTTCCTTATCCTGGATGTAATTCAAAGAAGGACTTATCCCGATAGCCTCTGAAATTATCATATCCTAAAGGAGATTCCTGGCACCCTGCATAGGTAGTTGTCCTAACAGCTATTTTACTAATTTTTCATTCCTATCCAGCAATTCCTTATTCTTATTCTCAAATATTATCCTCTCCTCTTCTTTCTTTTTTACTGCTTCAACCAAGTTCTTATTTTGGTTCTTCAAGCCCATTATTTCCTTATCTCTCATGCTAACCTGTGACATAGCCTCAAAAATGGCTTATGTATTTGTTTTTTAACATAGTAGATCTATTTGTACTGGTCCCTTTTTATTTCTCTCTTCTCTTTTCTTCTCTAAAATAAATTGGTTTTCATTTAAAACATCAATTTTTGCAGTAAGGAAACCTTTTTCCTTCTCCCATTGACTTTTCTCTCCCATAAGCTTCAACAATTTTTCTTTACAATCATTTAACTCTTGAGACAATGATTCTTTCTCTTTTTCTCTTAGTTGAGTTGTTGGGATCTTCAATTTCTTCTTTAATAACTAGATAGTGTCCTCCTTTTCAACCATAATTTTCTGTTTTACTTGACCTTTGTCTACCTCACTATCCATAGCTAATATATTTCCTTGAAGTTTTTTTATTTGTTGTTGATGTGCCTTATTTTCTACCTTTTCTTTCCTCTACTGATTTTCTATTTTAAACAATGTAGATTGCAACTTTTATACCTTCAGAGTAGCTCTTATTAATTTAGTATAAATGACCTCCCCAGTTTTTTTGTGCAAGTGAATCATGTCAAGTACTAGGATGTCCTTCAAGTCCAACTCCATTTTAGCAACTCTATTTCTAGTGGCAATTGCTAGATTCAAAGTATTTCTTGCTTGATCTTTAACACCGATTAATGAAACATACTTGTTTAAAATATTTATAACCTATTAATAAATCTTCAAAGATTCTCTTGAAGAAATGTCCTTTTATTGTATGTATTTATTATACAAATCACTACTGGATTTAAATTTGTCACTTGATCTTTCTAGTACTTCTGCAAAATTGTACTTCTGAATCTCAAAAGATGGAACTTGGAATTTTTCCTTTAATTTCTCACTCCAAGCTTCAACAAACTCTATTTCTGATACTATCCTTGGTCTCTTTCATGTTTCTGATCTTTATTCTTCAACATGCACAACCTATGAATGTCTTCTCTTACCTATTATTTCCATTTTGCTTAGGTTTTGAATTATCATTTCTATTGATTTTACTATAGTAGATGGATTTTTCTATAATTGTTCCATGTTTTCCTCATCTGACTGATAATCCATCCAATTATCCTTCTTAGCTAATCCCTCTACTTCTTGGTGTTGAAAGGATTTATTTTTATTTAACTTCCTTCTTTGAGAATTAATAAGGTGTTGATCATAATTAACCTGATTATCCTTCCCAAAATTCATTTCCTATAGAAGACCTTCAACTATAGGGAGTGAAACCTTGTTCTTGATGATGAATGGGCCCACTTTCAGAGGAAATTTGATTTCAGAGGCCTTTCTGAAATTAAAAAAAATTTCATTTTCGATAGTTAGCTTATGCATGATGAACTCCAAGGCAAACATTTTGGGTGTTATGAATTATATCTCAGCTGAGAGCAACTTAAATACTAGATTAATTATTAATTAATATTTCAAGTAAACAGAGAGATCAATAATTATGATTTAAATGAAAATATTTAAATCATTAACATTAAACCACTCTGCTATACATTCACAATAACAAAAAATTAAAATAGACAACTACTTTAAACTTCTCTGTAACGTTCTATTAATTAACAATCAATAATCAATACTAAATATTCGAATAAAAGATGATTTTTATAATGAAAACATTGTAAAATACAAATGAAATCAAAATAAACATAAATATGTATATTACTAAGATTCTAATTTTCAATAAAAATATTGATCAATCAAATATAGTAACATACTCATTCAAACAATAATATTGTGTTAACAGAGTATTATCTCAAATAATGAATACAATCATAACAAAGTATAATTGTACCAACGTATAACTAGAAGATGATATATCGAAATATATGTATAAAGTGTTCAAAAATAGTACCGAATAGTGATACCAGTCTAAGAACGTAAGTCACACTCCTTCTTTGAAGGAAAAACTCCAGTAAAGAGATAAAACTAGAACTGAAATGATATTTCAATTAAGTCTTTCTTCTGATACTCCATCAACCTCTTTTACACCGAACTTACTAGTTTATATAACCAAACTAGTAACTCCTTTCAGTTTTTAATAAATGTTGTAACAAAGACAATAGGAATCCTATCCTTATTTAGCTGTATTGAATTCCTTTCAAAAGACATCTAGCATAAACATTTATCCTATGCAATAAAACCGTCAATTAAATGACTAGCCTGTATTATCTCGTGCTCAAATGAACTAACTTGTAACATGATGATCTTGAGCAACCAATCCTTCCAGAAGCACCAACAAATGCCAACTGTGAACAAAAACAACCTATATTCTTTATAGAATAACGATACCATGTACACTTGTATCATACGAAATAAAATTTCTCATTAAAATCATGTTAACAGAAAATAAAATAAAATAAAACAAATTAAAAGCATGCCTAAAAAATATATGATTTTGCAGGTGTTCTTATTAAAGATTTATTACCTATCAAAAAAGATAAATAAACCAGCAGAACAAAAAGAGAAATGACATCATGTTCTGTTTTGTAAACTGGTTACTCTTCTTGCTTCAGAAAGTTTATCTTTGAGCTTAATGATCGTCAGCTTCGGTCGATTTACTTGCTCAATCAAGTGCTGGTTAGTGTTTATTGTTGAGTTCTTGGCTTCCTTGTATCATTTCTTTTTCAGGTTCATATTCTTCCATATATTAACCCAATTTAGTAATTCTGCCTTGAATGTTTTATTCTCTTCATCTTTTAAGGCTACATCTGCTTGGCATTCTTTTAATTCATTTTTTAACTCTACGATTTTGGTTTCATAAACTCGATCAAGTACCTGTTGAAGGGTTTGTTCACCATGATCACAAAGTGAATCATCAGATTGAGAAGAATCAAGATTATTTACATCTTGAACTGGTGATGGAATGCTCATACACGATGGCTCATGGCTAGATCCACAAGCATCCATACATGATGGTACTATTTCAAACTTACTTGGATCAGTAGTGTTTTTGGCCAATGATTTTTCAAGATTCTCCATTATGGTAATAGGTTTATTCATATGCGTTGTCTCAGGAATCAAAGACAAAACATCATCCTCGAGTTGAACAATAATTGGCTAAGTATTCTGCTGGAGACATACCTGACTATGATTTCATAAGACGCTCACCATTTTGGTTTTAAGAATTGAACTGAAACCCCCAACCTTTAACTTTGCATTGGTGGGTAAGGGAAAAAGTAATGACCTACACCTTTTCTTATTGACCTTTCCTCCTTTAAACCAACGTTCTCTGGTCTGAGGAAGCTTTGTTGCTTCTACGATCCTATCTTCATCAATTATAAATTTAAAACCCCCAATTTGAGCTACATTCTCTTTCAAGCTCATAGCGAATTGTTTGGTAACTTCTACATTATGACCACTTAAACATCTAAAAAATGAACCCCATTCTATTTCGAATAATGCAGCGAATTTCTCATCAGCTTCCACCAGGTCGGGCCCTGAAATATTGAATCAGCTGAGAGGAGCCATTATCTCCTCACTGTAACTTTGGTTTTGGTTTGAAACGAATGTAGTTGTGAAAATTGAAGGAATAGGGATCCAAGTGCAAGGCATTATGTGAAATGTCAAATCTCTAATTGATTGATACATGACAGGAACAAGAACTCTAAATTTGGCCATGGTAACTAAATCTCAAAATAATGAGAACAAATGCCAGCATTTTGTGCTATGAGTAATGGATAAAATAATCATAACTAACCAAATCCTTCGGAAAACATTATGTTAATACTTCGAATTGTAACTGAATTTCCACATCCGAAATAATTCAATTCAGGGATCGATAACCATATGATACAAAAACGAAGCATTGATACTACACAGACTAGAATGATAGCTTTTTACAATGTCATAAATGGAAATGGCTATCAATCATTTATGAAATTGAATTCCAATGACACAATTTCATCATTAAACCAACAAATGTCGGTTGAATTGATAGGTGTCATGAAATTAAAACCAAAACCAAATGTCAATAGGATCTCAATCTTTACGAAGTGATTCAAATATATTATTATCATTAAAATCCATATAAACAGATGTCAATAATTCAAACAATCATATCATGTACCATCAATATGATTATCAAATGATAATAAACAAGGATTATGCCTGGAAGGCAATCATGCTCATGAACCAGATGATGTGAAGTCGTCAATATAATTCATAATGTTTCCTAGGGTTTCATAATTACAACTAAGTAGCAAGATCAGCTCTATATAAAAATTAAATCATTCAAAACCATATATATACATGTAATTGATTCATGAAATCTCAATACCCATGCCCAAAAGTAAAAATAGGATTGGATGAAAAGCTTACAAAAACTAACACTAAATCAAAATTTAATTATTATGATTATATTACAATGAAAATTTTGAAATGATATATATATATAAATGAACTCTAGCTATTTCGTGAGACATATGTATACTTTTTACACAACAGTGACAAGATATTAAAATATCAAGTTATATGTAAAATATAAACTTAGGGTTAATATAAACTATTCCAATTAATAGATCAACCCTAATTATAAAAATTACAAAAACTTATGATAATAAATATCTTTATCAAAACCAAATTTGTAAGATGTTGAAAAATTATTTCATTTTAATCCAAAAAAACTAATCAGCATACTATACCTTGAATCTCATAAATCAGTATATAATCAAATGACTTAATAATGACAAAAATTGATTATATATAAAATTTACAAGATTGATAGCTGCTAATTTATGAAAGTATTTCATAAATTTCTAATATCACTCTTAACTCTTCTAAATTGAGAGTACCTTTAGAATTGAAGATTCTGAAGGCACTCTTATATAATTTTTTAAAAATAAATCATAGAAGAGAACTGATCATTTTTTCAGCATAATAGAAAAAATGAGAGGGTTGTTACTGACTTCCAACAAATGGCGATGATCTGGGTGAACTAGTTATCTCTTCTCATACAATTCTCAAATGATAATATAAACAAAATATTAAAACCTATTTAGAAACAATAAAAAATTCTCTGTCTAAGTAAAAACTATTATTCTGATTAATATTCGTTAGTAAAATTCAGGGATATCCCATCTCTTGTAAATAAAAATCTTGTAAAAGATAACTTCTTAATGTCCTAATAGAAACAAAGCACTTTATAGTAAAGATAATCTGTACCATCAGTATAAGGTATAGAAATCTACTTCTCTGAAAAATTTCTAGAAACTGTTCCATGGATATAACAATTTTCTTTCCTTTTTCTCTATTTTCTTTTGTTTTTTAAACTAGAATTTAAACAATTACTTTGACTGAAGACTACTATCTAGGCATAATAACCCGATGTGATAGTATCATTCATGAGAACTACCTAGAATAAGCAAGTCGGCTCGTGATGAGACCTCTTGTCTCATGATCTTTTAACCAACAGCCATCACCCTAATGATCAGAAATTAAGTTATCCTAGACAGCACTGATGATCATGATTAGGCCAGCTCGTGATGGAACCTCCTATTCTTCAATCAAAATTATGTTTTACTTTATTCAATTTTAAATTTTAAATTTTATAAAATAAGAGATCATTACCTAGCATGGTGACCAAATGGTAATGTCAGTCACTAATATCACCAGAAAATGAATCAGCTGGCTCGTGATGAGACCCCTTATCTCTTGATCTTACGACCAAGAGCCATTATCAGTTTCCTAATAATGTCATGCCAGTGATATTTATGATCCTGATCAGATCGGCTTATTACTAAGACCTTCTGTCTCTCATTTTAGTATTTTATTGAATGGAACAGATTCTAAAATTTTTTCAGATTGTAAATAACTTAAAAAACAATGACTGATGGTAGAGATCCATAAGAATTTTTCATAGTACAAGTTTCGAAAAAGACATTAATTAGCTATCCCAACTATTATAAGAAGAGTGAGGAATAATCTGAATAACACTTACCAATATTTACAAATAATGATAGGTTCTTAATAGACTTAAGAAACTTTGATCATTCTGAACCAATTAAAAGATTAGTCTAATACCATAATTTTAAACTAATGAACAAACTGGTTTTCAAAACGCAGGACTTATTTATTTACACTTATCCTATCCATTGACACCTGTACATTAGTGACTGATTATTTTAAAACATATATAAATAAATTTGATAATCCTTAATACAAGTGATCAATATATTAATACTTGATTAAGAAAATTGAAAACTAGTTTCAAGAGTAGAATGATGTTTGAAATGTACATAAGTATCATGAATTTATCATAATCCTTTATTTAATAAAATATTGTACAAAATATTAACAATTTTATGATAAAAATATATACATAAAAAAATTGAAATATAATTATTTACAGACAGAAAACAAGCTCATATACATAATTATATACATTTTTAGGGTCTGAAAAATCAGCAAAAATATTTTTTTAAGATCAGTCCCTTCACTGGGAATGTTTCGAACTGACCTTCTAGGGTTTGCAAATGAAAGGTACTTGGACCTATCTTTTCAGCAATAACAAAGGGACCTAAATTTTTTGAAACTTAGTATGATCTCCTTTTTCCTCATGAACTTTATCCCATTTTAAAACTAAATCTCCCACCTGAAATTCTCAATTAGAACTTGAGGATTGATCAAACCAGGACTTCACAATTTGTTGATGTTTTGTAAAATGTTGCTTTGACCTATCTCTTTCTTCCTAGAGTTTTAATAAAGTGTTAATCCTTTTTTCCATCACTGGACAATCTTCATCTTGAACAGATTGAGCTAACTGTAATGAAGGTAAAAATAAATTTAGTGGTAAAATAGCCTCAGTTCCATAAACCAAAAAGAAGGGTGAGTTACCTATTGCAGCTTTAGGAGTTACCCTGTCTACCAAAGGGCATTAAATAAGTATGTATGCCAATCACAATGGTGAGTTGAAATATTTCTTTTGAGAATTTTCAATAAATTTTTGTTTGTTGATTCAGCTAAACCATTTCCATGAGGATGATAGTTAGCTGAATACCTAACTCTTATTCCCTTCTCTAAGGAAAATTGAGTTAACTCAACTGATGAAAAAATATGAAGCATTATCAAAGACAAGGGAATCTGGAACACCAAATCTCGTTATGATAAAAGATTCTAAAAATAATATAACCTGATTGGTGTTTACAACCCTCAAGGGTGCAACTTCTTCCCTACGAGTAAAATAATCAGTTGCAATTATTATATACTTGTGTTGCATAGAAGAGGGAGGGTTTATTGGTCCTACTATATCAATACCCCATTGCTGAAATGGTCTTTCTATTGAAACAGGTTGTAAAGGGAAAGTAGGCTTCTTAACTCTTCTTGTAGCAAGTTGACATTCATGACACTTTCTGACAAAAGGATAGGAATCTCGAAAAAAATAGGCCAATAATAGCCAGCCCTAAGAACCTTATGTGCAATAGTTTCTCCACCAAAATGACCACCTTCTAGATGAAAATGTAATTCTTTCAAGATCACTTCTGTTTCATCTTTGTCTAGGCATCGAAGTAAAACACCATCTGAATTTCTCCTAAAAAGAATGTTATCAATTAATAAAATAAGGAGCAGATTTCAGTCTAAGTGCTCTCCTTTTCCTAGGTTCCAAGTAATCAGGATCAGTTCCTGTTTCCAAACAGTGTTCTTATATTTGTATACCAAGAATCCTGTGGTGGAGGATAAAAGTAAATTTCCCTTGTAAGTAAAACTTCATTAGTGATAGCTTCATAATTATTATTAGGTAGATGAGCTACTTCAAGAGCAAGTTTACATAGTGCTTGACCCTTGACTATCGTTGAAGGTTTAATTTCCAAGTCATACTCTTGAAGATCTATCATCCATGGTGCCCTTTTTTCACCTAAATCTTTTTGCACTAGCAAATTTCTAACTGAAAGATAAGGAACTATCACTTTCGTTCTAGATTTCAATAAATATGGATGAAAGTGTTTGACATATTTGAAAACAGCAAAAGCTTGCTTATCAACTTCATGGTAATTAAATTCAGCACCTTTAAAATTTGAACTCATAAAATAAATTGGCACTTCATTATTTTGCTGATTTAGTTGAGTTAAAACTGTTGCATATGATATATCAGAAGAAAAAGTATACAATATGAAATATTTGTTATACTCTGGGCTCAAAAGACTAGGAGCTTTTGAAATGGCTTCTAAAATTTTCTGAAATGATTCTTTTTTAGTTTGTCCCCAATTAAAAATAGCATCCTTCTTAATCATTTTTTGTAAAGGACGGATGATTTCAGAAAAACTGGGGATGAATCTTCTAACAAAATTTATTTTACCAAGAAATGATTGCATTGCTTTCTTTCTAGAAGGGTAAGTTATTTTTGAAATAGCTTGGATTCGTTTAGGATCAATCATGATCTCGTGTTTTGAAACCACACAACCTAATAAAATACCTTCTGAAATACCAAATATTGTTTTCTTTGGATTTAAGGGTACTCTAAATTTTCTACATCATTCAAATATCTTTCTAAGATGATTAATATGATCATGTCGACATTTAGAATATACAGTAACATCATCTAAATAGACAACTACTAAATGATTAATTAAGCCTCTAAAAGAAATATCTATTGCCCTTTGAAATGTTGCCCCAGCATTGATTAACCCAAAGGGAATCTTTCTATAAGCATATGTTCCCCATGGAGTTCTAAAAGCTGTTTTGAATTGATCATCTGGGGAAACCAATATTTGGTTGTATCTTGAGAAACCATCAAGAAGTTACAGTATCTCAGACCCAAAAACTTTTTGAAGAATTTGTTCCATGGGAGGAACTGGGTAATTATCACGGGGACTTCACTTAGTGAACCTCTCACATAGCATGTGCGATCGTGGGATATTAAAGAATACCCTTAATTTCTAGAGATATTGACCCAAACTCCTTTTGTTGAAACCCCCTCCCAATACTTAAAACCTCCTCTCCACCCCCACCTAAAACCCCTCATCCCCCCAATACCTAGAATATATTGGTTCATTTTTTGATAATTTTAAAACCCACAATATGAACTAACGTGATAGGATATTGGCCAACAAGTGAATCCCCCGTGGTAATTATCCTTTTCGGAAGACTTATTAAGATTTCTAAAATCAACACATAATCTAATATCACCGTTTTTCTTCCTAATTGGAACTAGGTTGGCTACCTACTGAGTATGCCGAATAGGAAAAATAATCCTAGCAGCTAACAGTTTATTTAGTTCCTTCTTAATTGATGGTTCTAATGACAAGTGATATTTCCTTAGTTTTTGTTGAAAAGGTTTTGACTCTTGTTTAATTGGAATTATGTGTTGCATGGCTTGTGGATTGAAGGTTTTCAAATTGTCATATGTCAATGCAAAGACATCCTTAAATTCTTTAAACAATTTTATGAATGTTGTTTTTTCTTCGGGAGTGCAATCTATTCCTAGATTTACAGTTTGAAGATTTAGTTCCGTTCCTAAAATTATGATTTCATATTTCATTCAAGAGCTATTGGTTTTACAGTTAGGAACATATATAAATTTATCTTGAAGATCAAAGAACTTTTCTAATCTCAAAACTGAATTAGGAATTTGTTTTACCTTCTCAAAAGCTTTTTCAACTGAACAAAAATCATTTATTACCGAAAAAATACCGCAAATTTTCGTCATGTGTAACTTCATCAATGGCTGAATCTTTAAAGGTATCATCATTTGTTGGAAAATTCAGCACCTGCACATCATTATCAAACACAAGCCAGTTAAAGATATTATCTAGTAGAGAAGGCCTAAAAATCAATTCAACTGAAAAGAAATCTGGTGTAAAATTTTCTAATGGGATTAATTTTGATGCTACATTCACTAATAAATCTGCCTCTTGGTTTTGAACTCTTGGAACTGAAATTATGTTAAATGCATCAAAATGTGAAATGATATTCCATACCTCTCATTGATAATCCTACAAATGTTCAGAAAGGTAGTGAATAGAATTACGGACCTATCTGACGATGATTTCAGAATCACCATATGCAATTAACACTTTGATATCCAAATCAATCGCTTTTTTCAAACCTTGTATTAAAGCTTCATATTCCACAGTATTGTTTGTACAATTAAATTCCAGCCTACAAGCTATACATGTTTTGTTTCCTTCAGGGTCTATTAGTAGGTAACCGGCTCCTACTCCTTCTTTAGACTTCGCCCCATCAAAATATAAAGTCCAAGTAGAACTATTAACAACTACTTTACTTTCTAAAATATTTACAATATTATGATTATCTACATCATTTATAATTTCCTTGAATGAAGAGTCACGAGAAATAGTTGTCACATTAAGAATTTCTGATTGTTGTTTATTTTCAGAAAAAACAGAATTTTCAGATTTAAAATTACCAAATCCTAGTTCATACATGTAATTCCCCATAATGGAGTCTGAAAACAAAATTGGTTCACTAGGATCATGTAATTCTGTCACAACATGTTTCATATATATTTCTCTATTTATCTCAATTTTATTTGACTTTCCATTCTTAGGTAACCATAAAGTTGACTAGTCTGTAGCAAAGAATCCATTCAATTGTTGAGACCAATCTCTACTAAAAAAACAGCCCATACACATCAAGAATGTCTGCAACCACAATGTCTATAATTTGAAAAATCGAAGGGTTACAGGAAATCCTGACTAAAACATATTTCATCTCTCCTACAACCCTCACATTTGTCCTATCCAATTGAGTTATTTGTGAATTTGATGGAACATATTTTCCATTTAGCCTTCTGCATACAGATAAAGGCATTACATTGGAAGATGCTCTGGAATCAACCATGCAATTATGAACATTCCTATTAAAAATATCAAAGGTAAGTAGGAATGGAGGAGTTGTTGATTTTGAATTCTTCCCTATTAGTGAGGCTTTATCAGTTGCTGAATTTCCTTTATCAGTTGATGTTAAATCAGTATTAGAATTGTTAGCAGCGACACTTTGTTTAGCATTAAGAATTATTGAACTCATGGCAGGATTTATAATATGACTATTAGGCATTGGTTAAATTTGAAGAAGATCATACATACTAATGTTTGCATGTGTCTTCTTTAAATATTCAATTATGTCATATTGTAAATCCAACTTTGGAGCATTTTGAATAGGCTGAGCAATCCTCGTAGATTGAGTCTGTTTAATAGGTTGTGAATTATTGTTATCATTACTCGGGGTAGAACTTGATAAAGCACCAGGAGTGTTTGAAAATGTTCTACTACGAGTATTATAGGCATGTTGTCATGAAGGAGGACTTTACCCTTCATAATATTTTACAAGACTGTCCCAGAAATGACCGTTAACTTGTTGAAGTTCTTCCAATTCTTCATCATTTTCTGATTCCTCTTCTTATTCATTTTCAACCATTTCTTGATTTGAGGGAGTTTCAGATAAGGATAACATAGCTCGAATAGTATTAAAAAATTCATCATTTATTGTTATATCAGGCGGTATACTTGTTTTATTATTAGTATTAGGATTCTGTCTAAACTAATTTCTGAAATATCCTATAGAGGAGGAAGGTTTAGAAATAGTTTTTTTTAATCCTACAACTTCATTGGTTAGTGCCCGAATAGCATTTTGCATCTGTTCTGCATCAAATGCCTTATCCTTTTCTGAATTAGGTCTTTCAATTTTCCTACAAGGAAAGGTATCAGCTTTCCCACTTCTATCTAGTTCATAGGACATAGAATCCTTCTCAACACTAATGGCTTCCTCAAACGTTTCTACCAAAGTTGTTTTACCAACTCTCTTAACAAACATCTGAGGATATTTTGGTAAAGCTAAAGTATAGTTCTCTATGATTATGTCTTCGGGTGGTTGAGAAGCAAGAGGAATTTTATTTTTTAGTGTAAGAAACCTCTGATTAAAATCTTTAATTCTTTCTTTAGGTTCCATTTTAATATGAAATAACTCAAGGGCTAAAAGAGTAGGTGTTTTATCCTCCCAAAATTTATCTAAGAAAGCTTTATTGAATTCAACCCAATTTGTGATTGATCCTTGAACTAACGAAAAGTACCAAGTAGAGGCTTTTCCCTCAAAAGTTAAAGGGAACAACCAACAAACCACATCTTCATGCTGAACATTGAACGTTTGAACAACTAACATGAATTTATCTACATGCACCTCTGCAGGTTCTTTGTTATCTGGGTTAAACTTCAAAGGAAGTTTATCTTAATGTTTGGGCAAAGGATGTTGTATACCAGGTACAACTATAGCAGTTGTTCTCAACCAAGGAAGTTGTGGATTAGGTGGAGGATTACCTCCTCCTCCTATATCTATGTTTCTATCCATAGGACTTCCTTCAGAATCTGAAGAACTCCCTAAATTAGATGACCCCGGACTATCATGTGGTGATTCTGGAGGAAAGGGTGGTTGATCCAAACCTCCTACTGAAGTCAATCTTCTAGCAGTATTTATTTGAGTAGATTCTCTCTGATGACTTCTAACTTGATAACTTGGAGTGCTATCAGCTTCTACTAAGTCTTGAGTAACTATATTCAATTGTGGATTACTCCTTTGTTGTCTAGGTAGACCATAATCTATTGGGGTTACACTAAGTTGATTAGCATATGGTTTTGTAAGAATATGACGTGATTCTTTTAAAGTTTGAGTACTCTGTTCAGGAGTAAATGGGGATGTGATATGAACAAGCTCAAGGATACTCCTAACCGTTTCTATGAATGGTGATCTACTGACTTTAGATTGTAATGGAGGTTGTTGGCTGGTTGAAGTTTTATCATTAGTTCTACCTGCCATTAATCATTAACTGGCCCTCCTTCTAGCGCCATTTGTTGGCCTGATTTCCTGACCTAGGCCAACTAAGGAGATTAAGCCCACACAAGTTGCTTAGAGTAGCTTCTGGTGTGTTTTATATGGAAAAACCTCGCAAGTTATGGTCCTACTACCAACTGAATTTTTTTCTTAAGGAGAATTTAAAATTCAATAAAAAATTATCCTAATCTAATTATTATTTAAATAAACCCTAGAATTAGTTTTCTAAGACCTAAAATGCTTTCCTAATGAAATTCTTTTATTTTTTGAGGATTTTGCTTCAAATATTCTAATTCAAAGACTATTATAAATATTACATAATTAATCTAATCCTATTTAACAACTGTTAAATATAAATTAAAGTTTAAAATAAACTATATTAAGACTAAAATTAACTGATTATTCTATCTCAGCTGAGAGCAACTTAAATACTAGATTAATTATTAATTAATATTTCAAGTAAATAGAGAGATAAATAATTATGATTTAAATGAAAATATTTAAATCATTAACATTAAACCACTCTGCTATATATTCATAATAACAGAAAATTAAAATAGACAACTACTTTAAACTTCTCTGTAATGTTCTATTAATTAACAATCAATAATCAATACTAAATATTCGAATGAAAACATTGTAAAATACAAATGAAATCGAAATAAACATAAATATGTATATTACTAAGATTATAATTTTCAATAAAAATATTGATCAATCAAATATAGTAACATACTCATTCAAACAGTAATGTTGTGTTAACAGAGTATTATCTCAGATAATAAATACAATCATAACAAAGTATAACTGTACCAAAGTATAACTAGAAGATGATATATTGAAATATATATATAAAGTGTTCAAAAATAGTACCGAACAGTGATACCAGTCTAAGAACTTAAGTCACACTCCTTCTCTGAAGGCAAAACTCTAGTAAAGAGATAAAACTAGAACTGAAATGATATTTCAATTAAGTCTTTCTTCTGATGCTCCATCGACCTCTTTTACACTAAACTTACTAGTTTATATAACCAAACTATTAACTCCTTTAGGTTTTTAATAAATGTTATAATAAAGACAATAGGAATCCTATCCTTATTTAGCTGTATTGAATTCCTTTCAAAAGACATCTAGCATAAAAATTTATCCTATGAGACAAAACCGTCTATTAAATGACTAGCCTGTATTATCTCATGCTCAAACGAACTAGCTTGTAACGTGGCCATCTTGAGCAACCAATCCTTCCAGAAGCACCGACAAATGCCAATTGTGAACAAAAACAGTCTATATTCTTTATAGCATAACGATACCATGTACACCTGTAACATACGAAATAAAATTTCTCATTAAAATCATGTTAACAGAAAATAAAATAAAATAAAACAAATTAAAAGCATGCCTGCAAAATCTACTATTTTGCAGGTGTGCTTATTAAAGATTTATCACTTGTCAAAAAAGAGAAATGACATCATGTATTGTTTTGTAAACTGATTAATCTTCTTGCTTTAGAAAGTTTAGCTTTGAGCTTAATGATCATCAGCTTCTGTCGATTTACTTGATCAATCAAGTGTTGGTTAGTGTTTATTGTTGAGTTCTTGGCTTCCTTGTATCGACTCCTTTTCATGTTCATATTCTTCCATCTGTTAACCCAAATTAGGTATTCTGCCTTGAATGTTTTATTTTCTTCATCTTTTAAGGCTGCATCTGCTTGACATTCTTTTAATTCATTTTTTAACTCTGCAATTTTGGTTTCATAAACTCGATCAAGTACTTGTTGAAGGGTTTCTTCACCTTGATCACGAAGTGAATCATCAGATTGAGAAGAATCGAGATTATTTACATCCTGAACTGGTGATGGAATGCTCATACACGATGGCTCATGGAAAAATCCACAAGCATCCATATATGATGGTGCTATTTCAAACTTACTTGGATCAGTAATGTTTTTGGCCAATGATTTTTCAAGATTCTCCATTATGGTAATAGGTTTATTCATATGCGTTGTCTCAGGAATCAAAGACGAAACATCATCCTCGAGTTGAACAATAATTGGCTGAGTATTTTGCTGGATATTTATAGGAATGGAGACTGAAGGCACTGTAGTCATGCTTCGAGCGAATCTTCATGAATGAACAGACACAAAACCATTTGGCTCAAAACTTCTCCTATCACAACAAACTTTTTCTAACTGTTCAAGCTTTCGTGTAGAATCATCACAAGTTTTTTTAGGAGTGCATAAATCAAGGATGAATTCATGAGTAACAGAGTCAATTTTGCCATCATTCATCAATTTACCATCCACCTTTATAGATGTGCTGAAACATTTAACAAATAGATATTGATCCATATTTGTTTCAGCATCAAAGGGATTGACCTTATTGATACCATCATTACTAATACGAGTATCTACAGGTGAACTTGCTTCATATACCTCACTGTCCCCTGTCCCGGTTTTATGAATATCATCCATCTCAGATTTTAATGGAGCTTTACACTTTCTCTGAGTTTTGGGAGGAGGATTAGGCTAATATTGTGTCAACCCTAGCTTATTTTCAACCAAGAATTCATCCCAGGATCTATAGATATGGGATAATTGATGCTGAATTAGAATTTTAATCAGACCGTGGTAGAACATGCTACTATCAGGGTTGCCTATAGTACTTTGCACTGAATGTGCCATTTCCTTCAAGCTTTGAAGTAAGTAAAAAGGAATATTGAGCTTACAACCCTTCAACGCTAATAATAATCGCATATGGTAATAATGGAGATGAGAGAGCCGGTTGTCACAAGAGACATACCCGACTAAGATTTCATAAGACGCTCGCCATTATGGTTTTAAGAATTTAACTGAAACCCCAACCTTTAACTTTGCATTGGTGAGTAAGGGTAAAAGTAATGACCTGCACCTTTTCTTATCGACTTTTCCTCCTTTAAAGCAGCGTTCTCTGGTTAGAGGAAGCTTTGTTGCTTCTGCAATCTTATCTTCATCAATTATAAATTTAAAACCCCCAATTTGAGCTACATTCTCCTTCAAGCTCATAGCGAATTGTTTGGTAAATTATGCATTATGACTGCTGAAACATCTAAAAAATGAACCCCACCCTATCTTTTCAAACAATGCAGCAACTTTCTCATCAGCTTCCACCAGCTTAGGCCCTGAAATCTCGAATCGGCTGAGAGGAGCCATTATCTCCTCACTGCAACTCTGGTTTTGGTTTGAAACGAATGTAGTTGTGAAAATTGAAGGAATAGGTATTCAAGTGCAAGGCATTATGTGAAATGTCAAATCTTTAATTGATTCATACGTGACAGGAACGAGAACCCTAAATTTGGCCATGGTAACTAAATCTCGAAATAATGAGAAAAAATGCCAGCATTTTGTGCTATGAGTAATGGATAAGCTAATCATAACTAACCAAATCCTTTAGAAAACATTATGTTAATACTTCGAATTGTAACTGAACTTCCACATCGGAAATAATTCAATTCAGGGATCGATAACCATATGATACAAAAACGAAGCATTGATAATACACAGACTGGAATGATAGCTTTGTACAACATCATAAATGGAAATGGCTATCAGTCATTTATGAAATTGAATTCCAATGACACGATTTCATCATTAAACCAAAAAATGTCAGTTGAATTGATAGGTGTCATGAAATTAAAACCAAAACCAAATGTCAATAGGATCTCAATCTTTACTAAGTGATTCGAAAATATTATTATCATTAAAATCCATATAAACCGATGTTAATAATTCAAACAATCGTATACTGTACCATCAATATGACTATCAAATGATAATAAACAAGGATTATGCATGGAAGGCAATCATGCTCATGAACCAGATGATGTGAAGTAGTCATTATAATTTATAATGTTTCCTAGGGTTTCGTAATTACAACTAAGTAGAAATATCAGCTCTGTATAAAAATTAAATCATTCAAAACCATATATATACATGTAATTGATTCATGAAATCCCAATACCCATGACCAAATGCAAAAATAGGACCAGATGAAAAGCTTACAAAAACTAACACTAAATCAAAATTTAATTATTATGATTATATTAAAATGAAAATTTTGAAATGATATATATACAAATGAACTCTAGCTATTTCGTGAGACATATGTATACTTTATGCACAACAATGACAATATATTAAAAGATCAAGTTATATGTAAAATTTAAACTTAGGGTTAATATAAAATATTCCAGTTAATAGATCCACCCTAATTATAAAAATTACAAAAACTTATGATAATGAATATCTTTATCAAAACCAAATTTGTAAGATGTTGAAAATGTATTTCATTTTAATCTGAATAAACTAATCAGCATACTATACCTTGAATCTCATAAATCAGTATATAATCAAATGAATTAATAATGACAAAATTTGATTATATATAAAATTTACAAGATTGACAGCTGCTAATTCATGAAATTATTTCATAAATTTCTAATATGACTCTTAACTCTTCTAAATTGAGAGTACGTTCAGAATCGAAGATTCTGAAGGCACTCTTATATAATTTTTTAAAAATAAATCATAGAAGAGAACTGATCATTTTTTCAGCATAACAGAAAAAATGAGAGGGTTGTTGCTGACTGCCAACAAATGGCGACGACCTGGGCGAACCAATTATCTCTGCTCATACAATTTTCAAATGATAATATAAAAAAATCTTAAAACCTATTTAAAAACAATAAAAAATTCTCTGTCTAAGTAAAACTATTATTCTGATTAGTATTCGTAAGTAAAATTTAGGAATATCCCATCTCTTGTAAATAAAAATCTTGTAAAAGATAACTTCTTAATGTCCTAATAGAAACAAAGTACTTTATAGTAAAGATAATTTGTACCATCAGTATAACGTATAGAAATCTACTTCTTTGAAAAATTTCTAGAATTTGTTCCATGGATATAACAATTTTCTTTCCTTTTTCTCTATTTTTTTTTTTAAACTAGAATTGAAACAATTACTCTGACTGAAGGCTACTATCTAGGCATAATAACCCGATGTGATAGTATCATTCACGAGAACTACCTAGAATAAGCAAGCCGGATCGTGATGAGACCTCTTGTTTCTTGATCTTTTAACCAACAGCCATCACCCTGATGATCAGAAATGAAGTTATCCTAGACAAAACTGATGATCATGATTACGCCGGGTCGTGATGAGACCGCCTAATCTTCAATCAAAATTATGTTTTAATTTATTCAATTTTAAATTTTAAATTTTATAAAATAAGAGATCATTACCTAGCATGGTGACAAAATGGTAATGTTCATCACTAATATCACCAGAAAATGAATCAACTGGCTCTTGATGAGACCCCCTATCTCTTGACCTTACAACCAAGAGCCATTATCAGTTTCCTAATAATTTCATGTCAGTGAAATTTATGATCTTGATCAGATCGGCTTATTACTAAGACCTTATGTCTCTCATTTTAGTATTTTATTGAATGGAACAGATTCTAATTTTTTTTCAGATTGTAAATAACTTTAAAAACAATGACTGATGGTAGAGATCCATAAGAATTTTTCAAAGTACAAGTTTTGAAAAAGACATTAATTAGCTATCCCAACTATTATAAGAAGAGTGAGGAATAATCTGAATAACACTTACCAATATTTACAAATAATGATAGGTTCTTAATAGACTTAATAAACTTTGATCATTCTGAACCAATTAAAAGATTTAGTCTAATACCATAATTTTAAACTAATGAACAAACTGGTTTTCAAAACACAGGACTTATTTCTTTACACTTATCCTATCCATTGACACATGTACATTAGTGACTGATTATTTTAAAACATATATACAGAAATTTGATAATCCTTAATACAAATGCTCAATATATTAATACTTGATTAAGAAAATCGAAAACTAGTTTCAAGAGTAGAATGATGTTTGAAATGTACATAAGTATCATGAATTTATCATAATCCTTTATTTAATAAAATATTGTACAAAATATTAACAATTTTATGATAAAAATATATACATAAAAAAAAATTGAAAAAAAATTATTTACAGAAAGAAAACAAGCTCATATACATAATTATATACATTTTTAGGGTCTGAAAAATCAGCAAAAATATTTTTTTAAGATCAGTCCATTCACTGGGAATGTTTCGAATTGACCTTTTAGGGTTTGCAAACGAAAGGTATTTGGACCTATCTTTTCAGCAATAACAAAGGGACCTAACCAATGTTTTTGAAACTTAGTATGATCTCCTTTTTCCTCATGAACTTTATTCCATTTTAAAACTAAATCTCCCACTTGAAATTCTCGATTAGAACTTCAGGATTGATCAAACCAGGACTTCACAATTTGTTGATGTTTTGTAAAATGTTGCTTTGACCTATCTCTTTCTTCCTCAAGTTTTAATAAAGTGTTAATCCTTTTCTCCATCGCTGGACAATCTTCATCTTCAATAGATTGAGCTAACTGTAATGAAGGTAAAAATAAATTTAGTGGTAAAATAGCCTCAGTTCCATAAACCAAAAAGAAGGGTGAGTTACCTATTGCAGCTTTAGGAGTTACCCTGTCTTCCCAAAGGGCATTAAATAATTATGTATGCCAATCATGATGGTGAGTTGAAATAGTTCTTTCGATAATTTTCAATAAATTTTTGTTTGTTGATTCAGCTAAACCATTTCCATGAGGATGATAGTTAGTTGAATAACTAACTCATATTCCCTTCTCTAAGGCAAATTGAGTTAACTCAACTGATGAAAAATATGAAGCATTATCAAAGACAAGGGAATCCAGAACACCAAATCTCGTTATGATAAAAGATTCTAAAAATAATATAACCTTATTTGTGTTTACAACCCTCGAAGGTGCAGCTTCTGCCCAACGAGTAAAATAATCAGTTGCAGTTATTATATACTTGTGTTGGATAGAAGAGGGAGGGTTTATTGGTCCTACTATATCAATACCCCATTGCTGAAAAGGTATTTCTATTGAAACAGGTTGTAAAGGGAAAGCAGGCTTCTTAACTCTTCCTACAACAAGTTGACATTCCTGACACTTTTTGACAAAAGCATAGGAATCTCGAAATAATGTAGGCCAATAATAGCCAGCCCTAAGAACCTTATGTGCAATAGTTTCTCCACCAAAATGACCACATGCCGGACCAAAATGTAATTCTTTGAAGATCACTTATGTTTCATCTTTCCCTAGGCATCGAAGTAAAACACCGTCTGAATTTCTCCTAAAAAGAATGTTATCAATTAATAAATAAGGAGCATATTTCAGTCTAAGTGCTCTCCTTTTCCTAGGTTCCAAGCAATCAGGAGCAGTTCCTATTTCCAAAAGTTTTCTTATATCTGTATACCAAGAATCCTGTGGTGGAGGATAAAAGTAAATTTCCCTTGTAAGTAAAACTTCGTCAATGACAGCTTCAGAATATTTATTAGGTAGATGAGCTACTTCAAAAACAAGTTTACATAATCCTTGACCCTTTACTACCGTTGAAGGTTTAATTTCCAAGTCATACTCTTGAAGAGCTGTCATCCATGGTGCCCTTTTTTCACCTAAATATTTTTGCACTAGTAAATTTCTGACTGAAGGATAAGGAACTATCACTTTCATTGTAGATTTCAATAAATATGGACGAAAGTGTTTGACAGCTTTGAAAACAACAAAAGCTTGCTTATCAACTTCATGGTAATTAAATTCAGCACCTTTAAAATTTGAACTCAAAAGAAATTGGCACTTCATTATTTTGATGATTTAGTTGAGTTAAAACTGCTACATATGATATATCAGAAGCGAAAGTATACAATATGAAATCTTTGTTAAAATCTGGGCTCAAAAGACTAGGAGCTTCTGAAATGGCTTCTAAAATTTTCTGAAATGATTCTTTTTCAGTTTGTCCCCAATTAAAAATAACATCCTTCTTAATCATTTTTTGTAAAGGACAGATGATTTCAGAAAAACTGGGGATGAATCTTCAGACAAAATTTATTTTACCAAGAAATGATTGCATTGCTTTCTTGCTAGAAGGGTAAGTTATTTTTGAAATAGCTTGGGTTCGTTTAGGATCAATCATGATCCCGTGTTTTGAAACCACTCAACCTAATAAAATACCTTTTGAAATACCAAATATTGTTTTCTTTGGATTTAAGGATACTCTGAATTTTCTACGTCGTTCAAATACCTTTCTAAGATTATTAATATGATCATGTTGACATTTAGAATATATAATAACGTCATCTAAATAGACAACTACTGAATGATTAATTAGGCCTCCAAAAGCAATATCCATTTCCCTTTGAAAAGTTGCCCCAGCATTGATTAACCCAAAGGGCATCTTTCTATAAGCATATGTTCCCCATGGAGTTCTAAAAGCTATTTTTAATTGATCATTTGGGGAAACCAATATTTCGTTGTATCCTAAGAAACCATCAAGAAGTGACAGTATCTCAGACCCATAAACTTTTTGAAGAATCTATTCCATGGGAGAAACTGGGTAATTATCCTTTTCGGAAGACTTATTAAGATTTCTAGAATCAACACATAATCTGATATCACCATTTTTCTTCCTAACTGGAACTAGGTTGGCTATCCACTGAGTATGCCAAATAGGAAAAATAATCCTAGCAGCTAACAGTTTATTTAGTTCTTTCTTAATTGATGGTTCTAATGACGGATGATATTTCCTTAGTTTTTGTTGAAAAGGTTTTGACTCTTGTTTAGTTGGAATTATGTGTTGCATGACCTGTGGATTGAAGGTTTTCAAATCGTCATATGTCCATGAAAAGACATCCTTAAATTCTTTAAACAATTTTATGAATGTTGTTTTTCTGCGGGAGTGCAATCTATTCCTAGATTTACAGTTTGAAGATTTAGTTCCGTTCCTAAATTTATGATTTCATATTTCATTTGAGAGCTATTGGTTTTACAGTTAGGAACAGATCTAAATTTATCTTAAAGGTCAAAGAACTTTTCTAATCTCAAAACTGAATTAGGAATTGGTTTTACCTTCTCAAAATCTTTTTCAACTGAACAAAAATCATTTATTACCAAAAAATCCCGCATATTTTCATCATATGTAACTTCATCAATGGCTGAATCTTTAAAGGTATCATCATTTGTTAGAAAATTCAGCACCTGCAAATCATTATTAAACACACGCCAGTTAAAGATATTATCTGGTATAGAAGGCTTAAAAATCAATTCAACTGAAAAGAAATCTGGTGTAAAATTTTATGATGGGATTAATTTTGATGCTACAGTCGCTAATAAATCTGCTTCTTGGTTTTGAACTCTTGGAACTGAAATTATGTTAAATGCATCAAAATGTGAAATGAGATTCCATACCTCTCGTTGATAATTTTGCAAATGTTCAGAAAGGCGGTGAATAGAATTACGGACCTGTCTGACGATGATTTCAGAATCACCATATGCAATTAATACTTTGATATCCAAATCAATCGTTTTTTTCAAACATTGTATTAAAGCTTCATATTCCACAGTATTGTTTGTACAATTAAATTCCATCCTACAAGCTATACATGTTTTATTTCCTTGAGGGTCTATTCGCAGGCAACCGGCTCCTGCTCCTTCTTTAGACTTCGCTCCATCAAAATATAAAGTCCAAGTAGAACTATTAACAACTACTTTACTTTCTATAATATTTACAATATTATGATTATCTACATAATTTATAATTTCCTTGAATGAAGAGTCATGAGAAATAGTTGTCACATTAATAATTTTTTATTACTATTTATTTTAAGAAAAAAACAGAATTTTTAGATTTAAAATTACCAAATCCTAGCTCATACATGTAATTTCCCATAATGGAGTCTGAAAATAAAACGGCTTCACTAGGATCATGTAATTTTGTCACAGTATGTTTCATATATCTTTCTCTGTTTATCTTAATTTGATTTGACTTTCCATTCTTAGGTAACCATAAAATTGATCAGTCTGTAGAAAAGAATCCATTCAATTGTTGAGACCAATATCTACTAAAAAAAAACCATATGCATCAGGAATGTCTGCAACCACAATGTCTATAATTGAAAAACCGAAGGGTTACAGGAAATCCTGACTAAAACATCTTTCATCTCTCCTACAACCCTCACATTTGTCCTATCCAATTGAGTTATTTGTGAATTTGATGGAACACATTTTCCATTCAGCCTTTTGCATACAGATAAAGGCATTACATTGGAAGATGGTCTAGAATCAACCATGCAATTATGAACATTCCTATTAAAAATATCAAAGGTAAGTAGGAATGGAGGAGTTGTTGATTTTGAATTCTTCCCTATTAGCGAGGCTTTATCAGCTGCTGACTTTCCTTTATCAGTTGATGTTAAATCAGTATTAGAATTGTTAGCAGTAACACTTTGTTTAGCATTACGAATTATTGAACTCATGGCAGGATTTATAATATGACTATTAGGAATTGGGAAAATTTGAAGAAGATCATACATACTAATGTTTGCGCGTGTCTTCTTTAAATCTTCAATTTTGTCATATTGTAAATCCAACTTTAGAGCATTTTGAATAGGCTGAGCAATCCTCATAGATTGAGTCTATTTGCTAGATTGAGTCTGTTTAATAGGTTGTGAATTATTGTTATCATTACTCGGGGTAGAACTTGATGAATCTCCAGGAATGTTTGCGAATGTTCTACTTCGAGTATTATAGGCATGTTGTCCTAAAGGAGGACTTTAACCTTCATAATCTTTTACAATACTGTCCCATAAATGATTGTTAACTTGTTGAGGTTCTTCCAATTCTTCATCATTTTCTGATTCCTCTTCTTCTTCATTTTCAGCCATTTCTTGATTTGAGGGAGTTTCAGATAAGGATAAGACAACTCGAATAGTATTAAAAATTTCTTGATTTACTACTATATCATGCGATGTACTTGTTTTATTATTAGTATTAGGATTCTGTCTAAATTGATTTCTGAAATATCCTCTAGAGGAGGAAGCTTCAGAATTAGTTTTTTTTAATGCTACAACTTCATTTGTTAGTTCCTGTATAGCATTCTGCATCTGTTCTACATCAAATGCCTTATCCTTTTCTGAATTAGGTCTTTCAATTTTCCTATGAGGAAAGGTATCATCTTTACCACTTCTATCTGGTTCATAGGACATAGAATCCTTCTCAAATTTAATGGCTTCCTCAAAAGTTTCTACCAGAGTTGTTTTACTAGCTCTCTTAACGAACATCCCAGGATATTTTGGTAAAGCTGAAGTATAGTTCTCTATGATTATGTCTTCGGGTGGTTGAGAAGCAACATGAATTTTACTTTTTAGTGTAAGAAACCTCTGATTAAAATCTTTAATTCTTTCTTTAGGTTCCATTTTAATCTGAGATAACTCAAGGGATAAAAGAGCAGGTGTTTTATCCTCCCCAAATTTATCTAAGAAAGCTTTATTGAATTCAGCCCAATTTGTGATTGATCCTTGAACTAACAAAAAGTACCAAGTAGAGGCTTTTCCCTCAAAATTTAAAGGGAACAACCGACAAACCACATCTTCACGCCGAGCATTCATGGTTTGAACAACTAACATGAATTTATCTACATGCACCTCTACAGGTTCTTTGTTATTTTGGTCAAACTTTGGAAGAAGTTTATTTGAGTGTTTAGGCAGAGGATGTTGTATACCAGGTACAACTACAATAGTTTTTCTCAACCAAAAAAAGTTGTGGATTAGGTGGAGGATTACCTCCTCCTCCTACAGGTATGTTTCCAGCCATAGGACTTCCTTCAGAATCTGAAGAACTCCCTAAATTAGATGACCTTGGACTATCAGGTGGTGATTCTTGAGGAGAGGGTGGTTGATCAAAATCGCATACTGAAGTCAATATTCTAGAAGTATTTATTCAAGTAGTTTCTCTTTGATGACTTCTAACTTGATAACTTGCAGTGCTATCAGCTTCTACTAAATCTTGAGTAACTATATTCAATTGTGGACTACGTCTTTGTTGTCTAGGTAGACCATAATCTATTGGGGTTACACTAATTTTATTAGAATATGCTCTTGTAAGAATATGATGTGATTCTTCTAAAGTTTGAGTACTCTGTTCAAGGGTAGATGGGGATGTGATATGATCATGCTCAAGGATGCTCCTAACAGTTTCTATGAATGGTGATCTGCTGACTTCGGATTGTAATGGAGGTTGTTGGTTGGTTGAAGTTTTATCATTAGTTCTACGTGCCGTTAATCATTCATAGGCCCTCCTTCTAGCGCCATCTATTGGCATGCATGATTTCCTGACCTAGGCCAATTAAGGAGATTAAGCCCACACAAGTTCCTTAGAGCAGCTTCCGGTGTGTTTTATATGGCAAAACCTCACAGGTTATGGTCCCGCTTTTAACTGAATTTTTCTCTTAAGGAGAATTTAAAATTCAGTAAAAATTTATCCTAATCTAATTATTATTTAAATAAACCCTAGAATTAGTTTCCTAAGACCTAAAATGCTTTCTTAATGAAAGTCTTTAACTTTTTGAGGATTTTGCTTCAAATATTCTAATTCAAAGACTATTATAAATATTACAGAATTAATCTAATCCTATTTAACAACTGTTAAATATAAATTAAAGTTTAAAATTAACTATATTAAGACTAAAATTAACTAATTATTCTATCTTAGCTGAGAGCTGTTACAGGTATTTAACTGAGAGGGGGGGGTGAATCAGTTAAATTAATGGCTTTAAACAATTGCTTCTTTTAATTATGAATTAATGAATCGATGTGGCTGTTTTTCATACAATATATCCAACATTAACAAATATGAACAATTAGCAAGATACACATCATTCAATCACATGAGAGAGACACACGTTTTTCATCAGGAAACCCTTAAGGGAAAAACCTCTTCTTCTTGGGATGTCAATGGCTTTGTCAGCTGTACATCTCTTCTATCTGAGCACCAACTCAGAGAGGCTGCAACCTCTATATGCAAGCAACTACTTGCTGATAGCACCTACTCTCACTATAACCCAGCACCAACTGGGTGAAGGCACCAACCTTCAGATTCTGCAAGCACCCACTTACAGACAGAGACAAAAAAAAGTCTCCCCTAGCACCACCCTACCTCCCTTAATTGCTAGACTTTACAAATGAATCATATCACTATAGTACAAATGTATCTTTGCTTACCACAACACTCTTCTCTTTTCAACTTGTTCAACAATCTCCTCTGTTTCTCTGTTCTACCATTCTGTTCATCTTCTCAGCCTCAATCTACTGTTCCTCTGTTCAGCTTTCTTTCTTGTTTCATCAGGTCAATTCTGCTCCACATACCATCAACTGTGACTGGTATCCTCTTTCTGTTATAACAACAATGTTCCACTATTCTTCATCTCAACCTGAGTATCATTTACTTCACAGCTTCACTGTCCTCACCATTTTTTTTAATTCATAACACAGATTTTATATATATATCCCCCACCGTATCTTCTTTTTCTTCTATATATCTTCACTCCTCTTATCGATTCACATTCCACTCTAAAAAACAGTTCCCAATAACTTGATTTCTCATCGAATCATTTCAGAGAACTGTTATATCATCGGTCTGTATTCTCAAGATTTCATATTATAAGCATTATGAGACTCAACCACCATTAGATCATACCCCTGATCATCATGGAATGTTATATGGAACGTTAACTGAAGGCGAAACATTTCTTTTAACATAACGTTAATACATATAAATGAGCGTTTTACACATTTTCGAAAAAAAACACTCCTCTAACTCCGAAATCCCAAACTCCGAAACTCATTTGACTCTAAAATCCAGAGTTCCCGAAATCTCGAAATACTGAATTCCTGAACTCCGAACTGATCTCTGCCATCCATTTTCTTCCGAACCCCATTTTTTGCTCAGCTCTGCTCCATTCTATTATGTGGTCTATTCAACGTTTCTGCATCTGTACAACATCCTTTGTATCGAGCTGTATTACATATGTATAACATCCTTTGCCTGTGCTTCTCTAGTAGCATGGTTTAACTCTTTATCTCAGATCTATAGTAACATCTCTTATGTATGTTCAACTACTTTAAACTTGTCTGTAATGTTCTATTAATTAACAATCAATAATCAATACTAAATATTAGAATAAAAGATGATATTTATAATGAAAACATTGTAAAATACAAATGAAATCAAAACAAACATAAATATGTATATTACTAAGATTCTAATTTTCAATAAAAATATTGATCAATCAAATATAGTAACATACTCATTCAAATAGTAATATTGTGTTAATAGAGTATTATCTCAGATAATGAATACAATCATAACAAAGTATAACTGTACCAAAGTATAACTAGAAGATGATATATTGAAATATATATATATAAAGTGTTCAAAAATAGTACCGAACAGTGATACCAATCTAAGAACTTAAGTCACACTCCTTCTCTGAAGGAAAAACTCCAGTAAAGAGATAAAACTAGAACTGAAATGATATTTCAATTAAGTCTTTCTTCTGATACTCCATCGACCTCTTTTACACTGAACTTACTAGTTTATATAACCAAACTAGTAACTCCTTTCATTTTTTAATAAATGCTATAATAAATACAATAGGAATCCTATCCTTATTTAGCTGTATCAAATTCCTTTCAAAAGACATTTGGCATAAACATTTATCCTATGAGATAAAACCGTCAATTAAATGACTAGCCTGTATTATCTCGTGCTCAAACGAACTAACTTGTAACGTGGCCATCTTGAGCAACCAATACTTCTAGAAGCACCAACAAATGCTAACTATGAACAAAAATAGCCTATATTCTTTATAGCATTACGATACCATATACACTTGTAACATACAAAATAAAATTTCTCATTAAAATCGTGTTAACAGAAAATAAACTAAAATAAAACAAATTAAAAGCATGCCTGGAAAATCTACGATTTTGTGGGTGTGCTTATTAAATATTTATTACATGTCAAAAAAGAGAAATAAACCAGTAGAACAAAAAAAGAAATGACATCATGTTTTGTTTTGTAAACTGATTACTCTTCTTGCTTCAGAAAGTTTAGCTTTGAGCTTAATGATCGTCAGCTTCTGTCGATTTACTTGCTCAATCAAGTGTTGGTTAGTGTTTATTGTTGAGTTCTTGGATTCCTTGTATCAATTCTTTTTCAAGTTCATATTCTTCCATCTATTAACCCAATTTAGTAATTCTGCCCTGAATGTTTTATTTTCTTCATCTTTTAAGGCTGCATCTCCTTGACATTCTTTTAATTCATTTTTTAACTCTGTGATTTTGGTTTCATAAACTCGATCAAGTACCCGTTGAAGGGTTTATTCACCTTGATCATGAAGTGAATCATCAGATTGAGAAGAATCAAGATTATTTACATCCTGAACTGGTGATGGAATGCTCATAGACAATGGCTCATGGCAAGATCCACAAGCATCCATACATGATGGTGCTATTTCAAACTTACTTGGATCAGTAATGTTTTTGGCCAATGATTTTTCAAGATTCTCCATTATGGTAATAAGTTTATTCACATGCGTTGTCTCAGGAATCAAAGACAAAACATCATCCTCGAGTTGAACAATAATTGGCTGAGTATTCTACTAGATATTTATGGGAATGGAGACTGAAGGTGCTGTAGTCCTGCTTTGGGTGAATCTTTGTGAATGAACAGACACAAAACCCTTTGGCTCAAAACTTCTCCTATCACAACATTATTGATACCATCATTACTAATATGAGTATCTACATGTGAACTTGCTTCCTGTACCTTACTATCCCCTATCCCAGTTTTATGAATATCATCCATCTCATATTTTAATGGAGCTTTACGCTTTCTGCGAGTTTTGGGAGGAGGATTAGACCAATACTGTGTCAACCCTAGCTTATTTTCAACCAAGAATTCTTCCCAGGATCTATAGCTAAGGGATGATTGATGCTGAATTAGAATTTTAATCAGACCATGGCGGAACAAGCTCCTATCAAGGTTGCCTATAGTACTTTGCACTGAATGTGCCATTTTCTTCAAGCTTTGAAGTAAGTAAAAAGGAATATTGAGCTTACAACCCTTCAATGCTAATAATAATCGCAGATGGTAATAATGGAGATCAGAGAGACGACCGTCACAAGAGACATACCTGACTAATATTTCATAAGACGCTCACCATTCTGGTTTTAATAATTTAACTGAAACCCCAACCTTTAACTTTGAATTGGCGAGTAAGGGTAAAAGTAATGACCTGCACTTTTTCTTATCGACCTTTCCTCCTTTAAACCAACATTCTCCGGTCTAAGGAAGCTTTGTTGCTTCTGCAATCTTATCTTCATGAATTATAAATTTAAAACCCCCAATTTGAGCTACATTCTCCTTGAAGCTCATAGCGAATTGTTTGGTAACTTCTGCATTATGACCACTAAAACATCTAAAAAATGAACCTGATCCTATCTTTTTGAACAATGCAACGACTTTCTCATTAGCTTCCACCAGCTCAAGCCCTGAAATCTTGAATCGGCTGAGAGGAGCCATTATCTCCTCACTGCAACTCTGGTTTTGGTTTGAAACGAATGTAGTTGTGAAAATTGAAGGAATATGGATCCAAGTGCAAGGCATTATGTGAAATGTCAAATCTCTAATTGATTCATACGTGACAGGAACGAGAACCCTAAATTTGGCCATGGTAACTAAATCTTGAAATAATGAGAACAAATGCCAGCATTTTGTGCTATGAGTAATGGATAAACTAATCATAACTAACCAAATCCTTCAGAAAAAATTATGTTAATACTTCGAATTCCAACTAAACTTCCACATCTGAAATAATTCAATTCAGGGATCGATAACCATATGATACAAAAACGAAGCATTAATAATACACAGACTGGAATGATAGCTTCGTACAGTGTCATAAATGCAAATGGCTATCAGTCATTTATGAAATTGAATTCCAATGACACGATTTCATCATTAAACCAACAAATGTCAGTTGAATTGATAAGTGTCATGAAATTAAAACCAAAACCAAATGTCAATACGATCTCAATCTTTACGAAGTGATTCGAAAATATTATTATCATTAAAATCCATATAAACAGATGTTAATAATTCAAACAATCATATCCTGTACCATCAATATGACTATCAAATGATAATAAACAAGGATTATGAGTGGAAGGCAATCATGCTCATGAACCAGATGATGTGAAGTCGTCATTATAATTCATAATGTTTCCTTGGGTTTCATAATTACAACTAAGTAGCAAGATCAGATCTATATAAAAATTAAATCATTCAAAACCATATATATACATGTAATTGATTCATGAAATCCTAATACCCATGACCAAATGCAAAAATAGGATCTGATGAAAAGCTTACAAAAACTAACACTAAATCAAAATTTAATTATTATGATTATATTACAATGAAAATTTTGAAATGATATATATATAAATGAACTCTAGCTATTTCGTGAGACATATGTATACTTTTTACAGAATAATGACAAGACATTAAAAGATCAAGTTATATGTAAAATATAAACTTAGGGTTAATATAAAATATTCTAGTTAATAGATCAACCCTAACTATAAAAATTACAAAAACTTATGATAATAAATATCTTTATCAAAACCAAATTTGTAAGATGTTCAAAATGTATTTCATTTTAATCTGAAAAAATTAATCAGCATACTATACCTTGAATTTCACAAATCAGTATATAATCAAATGAATTAATAATGACAAAAAATGATTATATATAAAATTTACAAGATTGATAGCTGCTAATTTATGAAAGTATTTCATAAATTTCTAATATGAATTAATAATGACAAAAAATGATTATATATAAAATTTACAAGATTGATAGCTGCTAATTTATGAAAGTATTTCATAAATTTCTAATATGACTCTTAACTCTTCTAAATTGAGAGTACCTTCAAAATCGATGATTCTGAAGGCACTCTTATATAATTTTTTTAAAATAAATCATAGAAGAGAACTGATCATTTTTTCAACATAATAGAAAAAATGAGAGGGTTGTTGCTGACTGCCAACACTACCATAATAAGGTTTATGTAATTGAAGATGTTATTGTTGGTTTATGCAGTAAGCAACATTTCCGGAAATTAAAGGTTCTCCTCATTGAATAACAATAACATCCTGTTGCAGCTGCAACTTTTCTCCCAAATTTTTTGAAATTTTGGACCCTCCTTTTTTATTTTTATTTTATCTTGCCTAGGAGTGTGTGGATTCATGAACTCTGTTTTATTCTTCTCTCTGCTACAGTTTGGTTTGAAGTGATGTCAATTGCTTTCATTCTTCTCGGAAAACCGCTTCCTGTCGACAAACGCATTAACAGTGGAGTTTTGAAAATGATGGCTTTTTGGTCTAAATGATTTCCCTCATCGCTATCGGAAGTCTGTTTACGTTCAAGTCGGAGCTTGTTTCTCTTTTGTTGTCACTGTTTCGGGGGTTAAACGAACTATTTTCATCACTCCCCAGCCTAAATCTTTTGAACACTTAATACTTTGTTTTTGATAAATTTTCGCTGTCGGAAGTTTTTTGACAGTTAATCGGAAGCCATAGTTATTTTTTCTTCCGCAACGGTGGCTCTGGAACGGACTAACCATCCGACTTATAGAGTTGTTGACCGTCGATGTTTTATTTTGCCGCGGGGCCCGTAGTCTTCCTGTCTTCCGGCATTGCGGCTGCGCAATGCACTAATCATCCGATGCCGTAGTATTTCCAATGTCCAATGCTGCAGTGTTTAGTGTTTATTTCACCAGCGTTTTCTAGTATTGTGGAAGCCATAGTAAATTGTTCTCCCGCCGTTGTGGCTTCCAAAAGCACTACCTTTCCGATCTTTTAGTTGTTTTCTCTTCCGATTCAGACCTTGCATGGTGGGGCGTGATGTCCATTATGTTACGAAATGCGGTTTAGTCTTCCGAGCCTCGGATTAGCGATATGTTATTTTTTCGTGAAGCCCATAATCTGTCCATCTCCCGCCGTTGCAGCTCCTTGACAAACTAATCGTCCGATCCATAGTTTTCCGCCCACCGAGGAGAGGTCGTGTTTTCACCTGACGCTTAGTATTTTCCTGCCTTTCTTGTGTGCTTCTGCTCTATTTTTCTATGGCGGTTACTATGTCATTTTTTGGTGTTTTCTTTGGAGGATGTCGAACGGGTCCAGATGTGGCCTGGTTTGAGATAGGGAGCCTGTTTTATCGGGCTTTTATTTTTAAGTGGATTTAGCGGATTCCAAGCCCAGCTATCAGGATTTTCTTTGCATTATCATGTTTTCTTTTCATGCATTAACATTGTCTTGAATTCATTTTATAGAATGCATGTATTGATACAGTTCATGTTACTTTAATAAACCCTAAATGGTCTAAAATATGTTATTTTTATGACAGGATGATTACTACGAGTAAGATGTGTTTAAAATACAAAGTAGAAGGGAGGCAGCAAGGAAGGAAGTGGTTGAGGAACGAAGAAGCAGAAGCAGAGAAAAGAAGAAGAAAGTTAGGTCTAAGGTCTACTGGATCTAGCAAGAGACCAACGAATTACTGAGCAAAATAAATAGAGGCAGAGGCCCAGGCTTGGAAAAGTTTGGCAATTACCAAGCCGGTCCTTTTTTCATAAAAATGCTCTTAATTCATAAATCTGAAATGTAATGTATTGCATAAATCATGAACACTCACAAAAGGGCAAATTTTTGAGATTAAACGGTTGGGGGAGCCCAAAGGTCACCCGGTGGGGCAACCCAAAGGTTTTTTTGTTTTTGTATAACTATAGGAGAATTAGAGGGAATAAGGGACTTTTTCCCAGTTAGATTTGTGAAAACATATTGTAAGAAGAACAATTTCCTTTTGCAATAGATAATTACAATTTTCATGTTGGAGAAAGCTTGGTGGAATGTAGAAATGTTGTGCTATGAATTTGTTGAAGAGGAACTATTTCGTTTTCAGCTTTGTGTCCATTAACTGTGAGATTGTTCTAACTCTTTGAACCTATGTTCTTGTATGAATGTTCTCTGGTTTATTTTATGAAAATTTCCACTATGAGTAATAAATCTTGTTCATAAACAATTGGCTATCTGGTTGTTCAAATATCTTTAAATGTTCATGTGTTTTGAAAGAAGCATCAGCTATCTGTGATTTTTCAGAATGCATGTACAAAATACATTACTCATTAATGAATGATAATTTTTCTCCCTAGGGATAGGCTAGGTAGTTAGTTGTAATTTCTTGTTGTGTGTGATTTAGATGCGAGAGAGTTTAAGATGAGAGGTAAGAACCCGCGCATCACCATTAGAGGAAATTTGGGGTCTAAATTGGGCCTTATAAGAAAACATGCCAAAATAAGTTTTTGTGAGTTGGAATTCAAGAACCAATAGAATTTCAATAAAATAAGTCAACCATAATGGTTGAATTGACATATTTGTCATTAAAAAAAACTACTTTTTTTGTTCGTATTTTCGACATATCTCATTGTGTTTTTACTCAAATTTCGATCGGGAGAGTTCGTTGGATGTGGAATTTGATTCCGCATCCAACGAGTACCCACACTGCATACTTTTGACGGACCCCGCTACCCCAAAAACAAGAAATACCTGAAAAAATGTGATGATGACATCATCGTCATGTTTTTTCAGGTATTTCTTGTTTTTGGGGTAGCGGGGTCCATCAAAAGTATGCAGTGTGGGTACTCCTTGGATGCGGAATCAAATTACGCATCCAAAGAGCTCTCCCGATCGAAATTTGAGTAAAAACACAGGGAGATATGTCGAAAATACGAACACAAAAAGTAGTTTTTTTCTTTCTTCC
>LPNX010901035.1:183863-223031 GCA_001517045.1 Pseudotsuga menziesii
TGACCGCTCCTCGTATTCTACATCAATCTGCATGTTAAATAGGCACTTGCATATCATACTTAAAATTAAAAACATAAAAATATACACGGTGGATCGGGCCGCAACTGGTAAAACCTTCTATTTTTGTTACTTGACCTACGTTAGCCGGACCGCAAACCGGATGGATTCCCTACACCAAACAGTCACGGGCTAGTTGGGAACGTTGACTGGGGAGAATCCCTTGCTGTTGTTGCCTGTGAATTTCTAGGCCTCAATAGTTTCTGGCACTAGAAGGAGGGCCGTTAGTGCATGGCTGGCCGTGGAAAATTATTTTCCCAAGATTACCCCACCAACAGATATTTGGAAGCTTTTGACTTAACCCAAGTACTCACAGGTTTTGGTTCTACCTTTGAAGCAAGTAAGCCCAGTTTCATCTTACATTGTTTCTTACTCAGACTCATGTTCGTTCACCTTTGCTCATGGCTGGTATAAATGTGAATCAGCCCAACCCACTGTCGACTTGGAGAGCTAGATCACCTTTGAACCTCACACCTCCATTGCATAACCTACCTCAAGCTTTTGAGAAGCTGCTGCCTAAGTTTGATCTTGATGAAAAGACTGTTGTAGATGACCACTTGCAAAGTTTCTATTTAGCAATAGAAGGTTTAAGGGCTGGAGAACACGAAGATGTAGTCTGCAAACTTTTTCCACATACCTTGAAAGGGGCAGCAGCTTCATGGTATTTTGCTCTGCCTATAAACTCAATCCCAGACTGGGATACTTTTGAAAGAATATTCAGAAATAAATATGCATCCCAGAAAACTCATGTAGCACTAATGAAAGGGTTATGCACTTTGAAGAAAGAAAGAAAAGAGAAAGTGCATAGTTTCACCTAGAGGTTTGCTACTTATCTTAGGAATTTTTCTACAACTGATAAGCCTTTTGATAAAGTTCTGATTAAGTACTATACATCAGCTCTAGGGCTTGATTTGGCCATGTTCGCCAAAATGAAAGCCAAGCCTACATTGTCAGAAACTTATGAAGAAGATGAAAGGGTAGAAGTTGAAAAAGAGAGCATAGAAGATTATTCTAAGCCTAAGGAGGAGCAGTCACGTGACCTTGAAGGAATGTTGAGAATGATGCAGAAACTATCTAATAGGGTGATAGATTTGGAAAAAGAGAAGGAGGCTAAGAAATAATATAAGCCTTACTATGAAAGGAGAGGAGACAACAATCAATCTAAACCTCCTCCACATAGTCCTGCATCAATGAACTTAATGGTGGTAGGTATGGATAACTTCTGCACCTTTCACCAGCAGCCCCATTCTGAAAAAAATTGTCCTCAATGGATAAATTCAATGACATTAGTAATGAATCAGCTGTTGGACTCTAAATTGACTGAGGACAGTGATGAAGAGGAAAAAGGTAATAATACCATAGAAAAACAAGAAAATGATACCATGTTTTTATGGGATTGTGTCTCTTTGTTTGACACCGAAGAGGAAAGTGATCTAAAACATGAGGATATATTGGAAACAACTGTGACAACAAGAAGCCAGGACTTGGTGAATAAAGAAAATTCAATACTCCCAAAAATCAAGAAATTGCAAGAGAATGTAAAGAAACCACAGAAGAACAACATAGATGATAAAATTCCTGAACCTACTATTAGCAGTCAAGATTCGAAACTAGTCAACATGCCTGGTAAGCCTATTGAAGGAAAAGCAGGTAATGTCAAGGAAAATATCAAAGCAGCTGAAGTACTAGAGGAAGAACTTCCCACCAACAACCAACCTGTAGAAGAGACTGTTGAAGCAAGTGTGGGAGGTAAGACTAGGTTTAAAACCCCACCATTCCTTCTGACTTTGGAGATTCTAAACCATAATGTGCACAATTGTTTGGTAGACTCAGGATCATTAGTAAATGTTATGCCACTTGCAGTCTATGAAAAGATTAATGGACAGCCTAAACCTACTACCTGGGAGGTTACGCAATTAGACAGGACCAATGTGAAAGTAGTCGGGGAAATGGAAGATGTCCTGATTCGATTATCTACAAATGAAAAGATTTGTCAGTACATTGATATTGTGGTAGCATACATACCTGATGGTTATGGACTTATTTTGAATCGAGACTGGTCAGCGAGACTAAATGGGTATTTTGCTTCAGATTGGTCACATTTATGGTTGCCTCATAAAGGGGTCCCAAACCGGATCAAAATTTTACATGAAACGCACTATCACTAAGTTCGAAGAAGAAAAGGAATCAGTGAATTTTGTATTGGGAAATTATCTAATTGAACTTGAACTGAGAAAATTTGCATCAAAAGAAGCCAGCAACATATCTGACACCCAACCCGATCTCCTTCGGTTTTCACGGGCTGATGAGATTGATTATGAAATAGTAGTTTTAGTTTCAGATATAGTGTTTTCAAAACCAGTAGATGTAGTTTTTGATAATGGTTAGGTCTTTTTTTTTGTAGTCAAGCCTAGCCCCTTGACTTATAGATTGCCAGATTTACAGGGGTGGGTGGAGGACTAACCACTTAGTGGTTTAGTTCTCAAATTTTATTTTACTTGTTTCTTGATTATCTTTTACATAAATAAATTGATTTGGTTGTTTTGATTTATTTTATTTTTGTTTTGCTTTAGTATAGATTTTGATTGATTTCAATAAAAGAGGCAAACTTTTGGTTGCATGGAGTGCATCAGAATTCTGGATTAACTAAATCCTTGATTATAAGACTGTGTATTATTATGTTATCTGAAAGAATTTCTTCTAGTTGAACAGTTTTTCCTAAATGGCTATGAACATATTGAAGTCCTACTTAATCCCTGTAAAATAACTCAGGATGAAAAGGTCTGGAATACTATTTCAAGGCTCCATCCATTTCACATCTAAAAATGTCCTAGGAAGTAACCGCAAAAAGACCCACGGAAAGGAAGCAAGGTAAACAGTATATTATATATTAATGATCCCATGCCAAGAATTTGAAGCCTAAAGGAAAATAAGAGTCGAAAACTGCTAAGAAAGCAATATGTATCAAAACAAAGTACTGAATCATATGAGTACAAAATTGCCAAAAGTTCTTCTCCGTCCGTGAGCTAAATAATTAAATACATCTCTCACACAAAAGGACACTATGGATAGAGGAGCCTGAATATAAAATTCAGAAAGAAAGGCATGAGGAGGACTCAAAAGGATAAAAAGTCCAAAAGCACAATAGTGCAAAATGGCATGGGAATGAGGAACAAATGAATATTCCTGTTTACCATATGTTACGATCATGTGGTGTCCAAGCTGGAAGCTACCCGAAGACAGAGGTAAAAATGAAACTCATATTCATAGCCTTGAAAGAGTTATCTTGACTTTGAAATCTTGGTTTCCATTTTCCTAAATTGGACTACCCTCAATGATTAAAAGTACATATATTTTCTATTTGGGAAATCCATACATCTACAAGAATTCAACATGTTTTTATTGTTAAAATAGTCTGTTACTTAAGGAAGAAATTGTCCAGAGATCTAGGTTCACCAGGTAGTCACCAATTGTTGCAGCTGCAACTTTTCTCCCAAATTTTTTGAAATTTTGGACCCTCCTTTTTTATTTTTATTTTATCTTGCCTAGGAGTGTGTGGATTCATGAACTCTATTTTATTCTTCCCTCTACTACAGTTTGGTTTGAAGTGATGTCAATTGCTTTCATGCTTCTCGAAAAACCGCTTCCTGTCAGCAAACGCATTAACAATGGAGTTTTGAAAACGATGTCTTTTTGGTCTGAATGATTTCCCTCATCACTATCGGAAGTCTGTTTACGTTCAATTCAGAGCTTGTTTCTCTTTTGCTGTCACTGTTTCGGGGGTTAAACGAACTATTTTCATCACTCCCCAGCCTAAATATTTTGAACACTTAATACTTTGTTTTTGATAAATTTTCGCTATCGGAAGTTTTTGGACAGTTAAGCGGAAGCCGTAGTTCTTTTCTCTTCTGCAACAGTGGTTCTGGAATGGACTAACCATCCGACTTATAGATTTTTCGACCGCCGATGTTTTATTTTTCCGCGGGGCCCGTAGTCTTCCCGTCTTCCACCATTGCGGCTGTGCAATGCACTAATCATCCGATGCCGTAGTCTTTCCGATGTTCGATGCTGCAGTGTTTAGTGTTTATTTCGCCAGCGTTTTCTAGTATTGTGGAAGCCATAGTAAATTGTTCTCCCGCCATTGGGGCTTCCAAAAGCACTACCTTTCTGATATTTTAGTTGTTTTCTCTTCTGATTCAGACCTTGCATGGTGGGGCGTGATGTCCTTTATGTTACAAAATGTGGTTTAGTCTTCAGAGCCTCTGATTAGCGATATGTTATTTTTCTGCGAAGCCCATAGTCTATCCATCTCCCACCGTTGCGGCTCCTTGACGAACTAATCATCCGATCCATAATTTTCCACCCGCCGAGGAGAGGTCTTGTTTTCGCCTGATGCTTAGTATTTTCCCTCCTTTCTTGTGTGCTTCTGCTCTATTTTTATATGGCAGTTACTGTTTCATTTTTTGGTGTTTTCTTCGGAGGATGTCGAACGGGTCCAGATGCGGCCTGGTTTGAGATAGGGAGCCTGTTTTATCGGGCTTTTATTTTTAAGTGGATTTAGCGGATTCCAGGCCCAACTATCAGGATTTTCTTTGCATTATCATGTTTTCTTTTCATGCATTAACATTGTCTTGAATTCATTTTACAGAATGCATGTATTGATACAGTTCATGTTACTTTAATAAACCCTAAATGGTCTAAAATCTGTTATTTTCATGACAGGACGATTACTACGAGTAAGATGTGTTTAAAATACAAAGTAGAAGGGAGGCAACAAGGAAGGAAGTGGTTGAGGAACGAAGAATCATAAGCAGAGAAAAGAAGAAGAAAGTCAGTTCTAAGCTCTACTAGATCTAGCAAGAGACCAACAAATTACTGAGCAAAATAAATAGAGGCAGAGGCCTAGGCTTGGAAAAGTTTGGCAGTTACCAAGCTGGTCCTTTTTTCATAAAAATGCTCTTAATTGATAAATCTGAAATGTAACGTATTGCATGAATCATGAGCACTCACAAAAGGACAAATTTGTGAGATTAAACGGTTGGGGGAGCCCAAAGGTCACTCAGTGGGGCAACCCAAAGGTTTTGTTGTTTTTTTATAACTATAGGAGAATTAGAGGGAATAAGGGACTTTTTCCCAGTTAGATTTGTGAAAACATATTGTAAGAAGAACTATTTCTTTTGCAATAGATAATTACAATTTTTAGTTGGAGAAAGCTTGGTGGAATGTTCTAATGTTGTGCTATGGATTTGTTGAAGAGGAACTATTTTGTTTTCATCTTTGTGTCCATTAACTGTGAGATCATTCTAACTCTTTGAACCTATGTTCTTGTATGAATGTTCTCTGGTTTATTTTATGAAAATTTCCACTATGAGTAGTAAATGTTGTTCATAAACGATTGGCTATCTAGTTCTTCAAATATCTTTAAATGTTTATGTGTTTTGAAAGAAGCATCAGCTATCAGTGATTTTTCATAATGCATGTACAAAATACATTACTCATTAATGAATGATAATTTTTCTCCCTAGGGATAGGATAGGTAGTTAGTTGTAATTTCTTGCTATGTGTGATTTAGATGCGAGAGAGTTTAAGACGAGAGGTAAGAACCTCCGCATCACATTGTGACCGCTCCTCGTATTCTACATCAATATGCATGTTAAATAGGCACTTGCATATCATACTTAAAAATTAAAAACAAAAAAATATACACAGTGGACTGGGCTGCAACCGGTAAAAAATTTTATTTTTGTTACTTGACCTACGGTAGTCGGACCGCAAACCGGACGGATTCCCTACACCAAAAAGTCACGGGCTAGTTGGGAACGTTGACTGGGGAGAATCCCTTGCTGTTGTTGCCTGTGAATTTTCAGGCCTCAACACATCCTAATCAATTAGGAATGGAATTTGGAATTCCTGGTGGTGTGGAAATTCACCAGCTAAGAATGGATATTCTCATCCAGGAATTCATCATATTTAAGACATCATAACTGAATCGACTGAGACTCTAGTTGACTCATACTCATTTTAAAAAGTAGACTCAATAATAAATCTGGGACAAACCTATCTATGCCCAGACCTAAAAACTTACTCAACATGGAAATAACCGGCTAGAATTATTCATTAAATAGGATAACATCAAGGGGAAAAGGTTTTCTTGCCTTAGACACATCAATTTTAAGGAATTTAGAGTAAAAGGTTTGTTTATCTTCCATGGAAACATATATGAATTGTTGAATTAGGTTTTCTTCAACTAATTCTTCCTGATTCAGGGTAAATGACAACAGGACCTGAAGGGAACCTATGATAACAAGGGAATTTACATGGAAAAGTATCATAGATCAAGGATAATCCATTATTACTCTTTTAGAAGGAGAATAGTTTGACTCACACTAGGAAACAAAGTCACGGACACTTAAGGCCTGGTCGGGGAAAAAGTGGTGAAATTGGGACTGGTAAACACCATGTAGGTCGATTCCTTAGTCTTTAAAATATTGTAATTTTTTTTTAGCTCATATATTGGACCAAAGGATAACACAGTATAAAAAATATGACCATCCCTATCCTCGAATATTTCCTCAAGTTTTTCAAATTCCTGGACCTATACTTCTATTTCACCTCTTCCATCAATTTTTAAATAAGAATGGGCGAGTTAACATGTGGCCTACCTAGCTAATAGGGGCTGGAAAAGTATTTTGATGATTTGGCTTGTGTTGTGCACAGACACGTTCTTCTCCAATGCATGAAATAAAAAATAACCTTGAACATGTTCCTTTTGCTTTATAATATTACCTTATATGCGGTTTTGCGATCGGAAAGGTGGTTTTACCATACTTCTTTTCTCCCAATGGAATGATCCTCCTCCCGTCATGTGTAAGGCAGTAAAAAATACAATTGTGCCAAACTTTGCCCATTCCCGGTGCATGTTGTAGGAGTGGAGCTTATCTCTACCATAGATCTAATCTACCATTCATATTAATTCATTGATCCTATGCCCCCTTTAATTTCTCTCATCTCATATTTCGCTGCTCACTAACCTTTCCTACTAACACGCAACTTCTTCCAACAGAATCTCCATCCGTCATTGATCTATTTGTCCCTTCATTGTGAAACATTGATTATATCAAATCTTTAACTCTTTATCTTTATTTTCTGTTGATCACCTATCATTCCCTTTTGTGCCCAACTTTTCCCAGCGGACCCCATATCCGCCATCGATCTTCCTTATCTTCTACCTCCACCATCGATAAAACCTAACTGTTAAAATTTTCTCCAATCATCAATCCGATCTTTCATCATGCAAATTTTGCTAGCAGATTCAACTTTCACCGTTGATCTCTCTACTCCATGTATCTGGGCCATCGAATGTTTCAACATATACCACAAGTGCTTTTTTCGTTCCTTTAAGAACTTTTTAAAGTTTATTCTATGGTTTCATGAGAAAACATGAAAACCATGGTCTCTACTTTTCCTCCATTCTACCACCCATGGTCACCTTAGCAAAATTTCAAATATTTAAGCTTCTCATTGGGACTTAATCCCCTCTTCTCACCTGTAAACCAAAACAATGCTAGCACTCATACTCATGTAGATGAAAAGTGGGACAACAATGATAAATGTAATAGAGAATAAATTTAAGATACAATTGAAGGAAATTGGACAAACTATCATTCAAGGATAATACAATATATTTTCCAAATGGATATAATAATACCATATGCTAAATTCTATTCCAATGCATTTCAGGAACAATCAACAAGAATTCCACAATAATATTTGTGAGAAGGATAGATGTGATTCATCTAGTACCTATTGAAATGAACTACCATCCTTCTCATGTAGATTTTTTACTTATAAAGCACCTTATTGGAGATATATTCAAACATAACCTTATCTAGTTTATCCATCATGAGTTTGTTAATATTTTCAAATCCTATGTTGATCACTTAATTGGGGAATGCAAGCTTCATATTAAGATCATCAAAAGAGTTGCATCAATTCATGGTTGTGTCATATGAGGACAATCCACATGTTTTTGAAGGTCGTCCATTTATTGTGGAGTTAGGGGTCATTCTAGGTGGAAAATATGTCAGGCAGGGCATCATTTTAATTAGATTTATGAACCACATTCCATTTTTGTTTGAGCAAGAGGAAAATTTCAACACAAGTAATGTTATGAAACACATCGATCAAAACATCTATAATATAATATTAATCAACGACAAGATAATATTGGGGTTTTTGTTAAAATTGTAACTAAAAATATCCCTTTCAATGGAATTGACATATAATATATTGGGGATGCCATCATGGAAATAACTACTTGTGTCAAGTTTTCTATCCAACAATGTTGTGATCAACTACAATAAAAAATAGTTATAAAACAACAAACACGTGAGCGACAAGAGTATAAATGAAACTTGATCAAGTACATACATGATGTGTTACGAACTATATGAGTTTGTCTATGATTGAATATAAATTGATATGAAGAATTCTATCATCAAGCTAATTAACCTAGAGAGGAAGGAAAAGCAAAAGGGATTTCTAAAGAAAAGAAGCTCGTGTACATATCAAGATAAAAGAAGAAATTGTCGTAATCATGATCAAATTTCTCAAATCGTCGCTCCAAAACAACTCCAAACTCAAGATGATATAATCCATCGTAGCTTTGAGAACAAATCTCCTTTTTAAGATTGTGTCAATGTTATAAATATAATATATACATATAATATTATATTTATTACAAAACAATGGGAAAATACCAAGGTAATCTTACATATATTATATATAATACTCAAATAAAAGAATAATATATAATAAGTAAATAAAATAATAATAATAATAATAAAATAGTTATAAAAAGATATGGCTCTTCACATATAGGTTCCCAAAAGAATATATTTGGGCCACATTCTTGTATTTTGATTATCTTATCATTAAACTATTATTTATATATATTTTAGTAATTTTAAAGACAAATTCTCTTCTTTTGTCTTAAGAAAAAGGAACAGTTTCTTACACCAACCCCTTAGTTTCTTCAGCACCACTTGGAAGGAGGCTCCAACTCCCTATATTCTCTAGCACCAACTAGAAGGAGGCATGAACCCATTAGTTTATTCAACAACAACTAAAAGGAAGCTTCAACTCCCTGTTTCGCATCACCCTGTGACCCTAAAATAAATATGATTTTGTTTTGTATTCAATATCCATACAGTTTCTTCTCTTTTATGCACACAATCCTTGTTCTTTACTTCATTTTTACATAAAAGATAGATTTCTATTAGCATCATTATATTCATGTAACATGTCCTGCATATTTCTCATTGAATTCACTTCTATGGTACTTCTTACTTATGTGTTTCCTTCAACTTATCCACTGCTTATGATTTGTCTTCAACTTATGTATTGATACACTAAATGTATCAACTTGGATATCATGCACCTCCCTTTGAAAAAAAAATCTAATTCTTGCACATCAATTTATGTTTATGTACTACACAAACTAACTCTAACTCCTGGTCACTTGTCTACTTTCCTGTGGTGTCGCATTCTATTTTATCACATTCTTCTTTGCATAAGACAACCCTATCTTTTGTACTACACGCCAATTTTTTGTCAGACTTTTTTATATGCAATCCAATCCTAGATGTAGATGTAGTGGGGTTTTCACCCCTACTACGTGCAAAAGCACCATCCTTACGTCAATGGGACAGTAAGGTAGAGTTCATGGAAAATAGATAAAACAATAAACAATATCAGTAACAATAAATAAAATAAACTTCTACGGTTAAACTATGTAAAAGGAAAAACATGAAAGTTATACCTTCTTTTCTGAAAAATGGGCCATCGTGGCCATCTCGGAATTGGTTCGCCTCTCCACAGGCTGGGTCTCTAGGTAGGTATGAAGGATGTCTCAACGTATTGAGTGGGAATGGTAGGATAACGTGATGATGACAAAAGTGGGGTGTGAATACTAGAGAATAATGGTTTCTCACTGTACTCACGAAATAGAATAATGGAAAAAAGTGATAAGCCTCTTTTGATAGAGACCTTCACACTGCTTTTATAATATGTTTTTAGGTTTTTTGGCATTTTCTCTATTTTAGGGTTTTGGAACCCTATTTAGGGTTTTAATCCCTATTTAGGGTTTTAGCCCTTTTTGGGGTTTTTTGGCCCTTTTCTGGGTTTTAGGCCATTTTTGGGAGAGAATGAGGGTAAACAATAGTTGTGAAGGTCAAAAGTAAGGGAATATTGTAGGAAAATGATGTATGTATGTGTTTTAGACCATGTAGAGTTAGGTGAGCCATTTTTTGTGTTAACATATTTCCCCCTGATGTATGAGGGAAGGAGCTCATCATGTTGCCGACAAGCATCATAGGATCATGGGAATAATGGAGAGACTGGAGATACCTGTGGAGAAGCGATGCTTCCTCGTTCGAACCATAGTGGATTTTTTTTTCTATTAATGGTTCACAACAATAGGTGAGATACATATAATATGTGACATGTATATGGATGAGGCAGGCATACCCATGCTTGTAACAATGTAAAAAGAATAAAAAATGGTACCAAGGCTCAAAAATATGGGAGGTGATCAATATCTATACAACTGATGTTACATAATGTTTTCCTCAATAAGAGGCTGAATATAATGTTGATATGAAGAACTTGATATATAGGAACCATGGAATTCTCATGGAATGCAATATATTCACCACTCGTGCTTTGTTGAATCTAGAAGTGTACATAACTTGAGGGATTCCATGACGGAGAGTCAGAATCTCTGTGGTACAATATGTCGCATCAATACTGGAAATACATGGAAGCACTTTACTGGGGGCTTCTAAACATTGTTTCTAACACAACCTAAAAATGACAAGGGACATGAACCTCTTTGGGTCCCATAATAGACTCACCAACATGATAGACTCAGGTGACAACCGGGGTCTTCAATCAAATAACGTACGGACCAATACCCTATACGAATCTCAACGGTGCAACGATGTATCTGAAGTCAAGCACATGAGACACAACCACCCTGAGAGGCACTAATGACTCCTCTCAAGTGGTCCAAGGAACTCATCAATAAGGTGAATGAAACGAGGATATAGGGACCTCTAGGTCTATCCTCTAGAATGGATGTGTTGATGTCGATAGAGGGAGACCTGCAACTAATAAAGGAAATAATGTTTCCTTGATGAGAAGCACGAGGGGGATAATCAAATATGTGGAACAATATGGGGACTAGCCCACTGAATGGGGGAACATGGGTAGGTGAGTACAGGGGACACAAACTTCCATTGTTCAGAGTATGATGACAAGGATGACCTGGCAGTGCATGAAACTGACTCATGGGATAGGGATCATAGTTGTAATACTGGGAAAATAACTGCAAAGGGAAATTACTGAGGGAATTAACTGGACTAATGATATCTAGGGGATCCAAGGAAGACTCATCGCAGAATACTATGAATAAAGTTGACCCAAAGGAGGAAAGTTGCTAGACTTTAATATATAGGGTGGTGCTAAAATACACCGTTGTGACATGATCTCATGGAGTTTTAGCGAGCCAAAGAAAGTAAATGCGCGATGGTGTTTTCATTTTTTGAGATTCTGAAAACAGGAAGAAGACTCTAGTGTGGTCTCATTTTCGTATGTAGTCTCTCGAGTCCGAAAAAGGATAAAAGTGTGTGCAGGAGAGCTCTCCCAACCTTTGGGGAAGGAAGAATTCTTTACCGTTGGTAGTCCAATCAAGCCGAAAAAGGTTAAACCTATAGTGATTGGACAATCATTCAAACAATTTTATGAGCATGAATGAAACAAAGTTTGTTCGACAATATTTTCTTGCTGAGAAGGCTGGAAAAGAGCTCAAAGACAACCTGTGATGAGAGTTTTTGTAAAGTTTGGTCCCAATTCCTAAGAAATCATAAAAGGATGCAAAGGAAACCGTTTCTAGCCTGAATGTGCCAAGGTGGTCCTTTTTCTAATGATAGTCTACATAGTCCGAAAAAGGAGATAAACGAGGCTACATAGACGCCCTTTCAAATACTTTAATGAGCATGAAAGGAAGAAAGCATGCTCGGCGATATTTCCATTCTTTTAAGAGTCAGAAAAGAGCTTAACATAAACTCCATAATGCTCAATCAAGCAAGGGGAAAGTGTTCGATATATGGAAAGAGGTCATGTTGTGAATATGTCTGAGAGGAAAAAATGAAGAACACTGATGGCCCCCCCTCATGGGACGATGGATGGCAGTCAAAGATGGCCAAGTTTGTAGTATGGATGGAGCGAATGGATCGTGAACATGCTAATACGTACAAGGGGATATTCACGTGATGGCACGGAAACCACGATCACTTTCGGGAAATGGCCCAAAAAATCATAGTGAGAGCACGAGACAAGGGTCTTGTCATAAAGAAAGAGGGTGGAAAACCGAACTTGGTGGTGCAAACGATGTCTCAAACAGACTCCAGATGAATCTGACTGGTAGTTAGTGATGATTTCCCTGGTGCAGTGGTGCACGGGGAAAAACTAGACCAAATGGAGGCTTATGGGTACAGAGCTAGCTCAATGTAAAAGGTACAATTTGCATGGTGTAACACAAATCAATGTGACTATGGGAAATGTCCCAAAGAATAAATAGGGAGGGAGGCAGTCCAGAAGGTCATTTCTCAACCTGGGAGATTTTTGCACAATGGTGGAAACTTCCTATCCTTGTAGAGGATGATCCATACATGGGCATGGAAGATTAGGGAGATATAGAGAGGCCTTGACCTCCATGCCAGGTCCTAGGACCTGATAGTATGCTAGAATAGTGGTAGCTAGATCATATGTGCAACATACTCTGTGCATGTGTAGAAGTGGAACCGCACCCTCTAGTGGGGTACCATCGGCGCAGGGGTAGGGTGGATGTGTTAGATCCACTTGCTCACGTGCAAATGATGCGACAGAGTTCTACAATGGACTCACTGCAACTAGAAGTAGAGAAACTATTGGAGGGGGTCACCGACTCGTGGAAAAAATGGTGAAAAACAAAAAAGAGAAACAAGGGTACTCATGGTGGGTGACTTCAGGCATAGAACCTCTTGAGGTAGAGCCCATTGCGGGGATACTTAAAGAGGTGGTTGTCAGAGTCAGCAAGGATGTATGCCCTCTTTATGACACATTGATGGATGACATATGGTTCATACCACATGGAATCAAACTTCCCTTTCCCTAACTTATCGTTGGCTTGAGCATAAATGAAGATAAGGTATCCCTCACTAAAGGTGTGAGGGTGAACATGGGAGTCAAAATGGGACTTCAACCAAGTATTGGATGCCCCAATCATATGAAGAGCAGCACGAAAGTCTTCATTGGTATATTCGTGTTTAAGTAGGGGTTCTTCTAACAGTGAATTATTAGGTAGAAGTTCATCAACAAGGGGAAAATCGGTGGTGGTTTTAGAGATATCTAAGTCATTGTGAAAGTGGTGTCATGATAGATCAGGTGGATCTTCCATGACCGGGGAGACGAAAGTGGTACTGGAACTAGAGATCATGTAGATCATGGTGGTGTTTGAGGAGGAATCTATAGGGTGAATTTACTCGATGACCTTGATCTTGGAATTGGTTCTGAAGGTCGCGAAGCACTAAATGATACTCGAACAAGTATGGGAAATTCTAAGAATAGTGACCATATAAGCCGCAAATTGTACAGAGATGGTTGATCCTCAATGACTTGTTCTTGACTGTTTGCGGATTTGTGATGATGACTACTAGAGTACCATCAGTTGTATCCATAGCATCTATGTGTGTGTGAAGGATAGGTATCTCTAGACAATTTTATGTTGCATGACCATGGACATCATACAAAGTGCAAGGTGGAGTCAGACGAGGCTCAACTGTTACTTTGGTGGCCTTGTCCCTAGCCTTCTTTGGGAGAGGAGGGGCAGGTTAATGAATGGAAGGCATATTCAATGGGCCTGGAGGAGGGTGTGACTCCATCTCAATTAGTTGGATGAGAGTCAACACAACTTGAGGCATCAGAGGTGGGGTAGGCGGCTCAAGGTACCATACAGGAATTACCAATGTGAAATTAGGTAAATTGAGAGTAGCCATGATAGGCTTTCTCATGATGCCAAATGATGGAAATGTGAAAGGGATCATGTGGATCGGTAATGAACCCCAATAATTCCCAGGTGATAGTGGCTAGGGTTGTGACTGATTTTCTGATGTGGTCGAGATGGTACTAGATGAGATAGTACACAAATATGTTGTGTCAGGGAATGTGTCCACTATAGGAATGTTGGAAAATAATATTGGGCCTACAACAGATAAGGAATGGATGGACACACTGCCAATGGTAGTATTAATGGTAGGAATGACGTGTTTCGGTTTGGCTAGCCCCTGCAAATCATAGTAAGTCAACTGGTCGACAGTCACGATCTTTCCATCATGAGGAAACATCGGAAGTTGGAAGATGGTGGATGCCATGTATCTCATGGCATACATGTAGCTACATCCGAGAAGGAGGTTATAATCAAGTTGGGCATTAATAGCCTCAATGTCAATCAGAATCGTTTTATTTACTAATGAAATAGGAAAATTCAGAAGAATGCCTTGGGCCTTTGTTCAATGACCATCATAGGTGCAGAGGGTGGTAGTGGATGTTTTAAGGGTGAGGGAACCGATTTTTTTCCAGACAAAGGTCAACATAACACAGGTGGATGCCCCTTTATCAATGACACATCGATGTACGACCAAATTCTGAATGGATACTGGAATTTAAAAGGAAAGGGTGGAGGGAATCCTTGGTTCTCCTTGATCCAGATGAAACATGATCAACCTGGAATCAGAGCAATCAAGGACACCTAATGAATATAACAATGCTTGCCACTGATTTAGGAAATTTTTGAGCACTTCAATAATGCTATAATTTAGGTAAGCTTGAGCAGTTGCATTGTTGGAAATATGTCATATAGAAAACTATGGGACTCTAGCCACTCCATCCATGGGGGGTATAGGTAAGTGGAGGGGCATACTGGAAGTGTTAGAAGTAAATGTCACTGATGGGTCAGTGTTTTCCATGGTGGAGCCATAATGGTTATGCCAATTCAGGATCTTGACGTCGAATGCCACTGTCATGAGGTGATGGACTCCAGTCTCTGCAGGTGGGGCCGTGGTGGGGGCTACAGGAGCAGGTGGGACCAAGGGTTGGGTTGCAACCAATCCTTGGTGTGGTAGAGGGTTTTGGAGGACCATAGGCAGAGGGCCTAGTGGTGCTAGGTTGGGATGAGCCTAGGCCACGACATTGGCATCCTATTAGGCTTCATTCTGGAGAAGCTGTTGGATGTGAGCCATGTCAGGACACATATGAGCATAATGACCATAGGTGTTATATAGGGCACCCAAATGATTGGCTCATAACTGTTGGGTCTTTCCCGGTTGGTAAGGATGATGGGGGTTCTGTACCGGTGGGTTGGCACCATTATTGGTGGGGAGGTTAGGCTATTAGCTACCTCCTTGTGGTTGATTATTAAATCGGTTTCTTCCATGATTTTTCTTTCCCTGCCCTTGTTTATTATTGGGGGTGAGTTGGTTGGGAAGGTTCTGTTGAGAGAAAATATTTCCTGTAGAAACCGAAGGGGATGGGGCTAGAGTTGAATTGTGTTGTAATGGTGGCGCATAATAGACCAGAGGAGCTAGGGGAAATGAAAATATTCCCATTTGTATTGAATACGACTGTGTCAACCAAGTTGGCCCATGGGCGTGATGATTTGGTGCATGAGGTGCGTAGGAGGGGGGTGGATCCCGATTGAGCCATCATCCATGAGTAATCGAGAATGTAGTTTGGTTGTGCAACACAATGCATGTTACCTAAGTGTGGAGGCATTATGTGAGGTGCTGCATAGTACTGAGGGTGCTGTGTGATGGAGCCGATAACTCCACAACTCCATCTACAACGTGGGATGCCCTCGATGTATCACAATGGTTCATGCCGACATGGGGAGCATCGGGTTTGATGGTGTACATGTATCTAGACTGGGAGTAGATTAAGTTGAATTGTTGAGCCTTTAAGATGGACTCCTCCTCAGATTGGGGTCTCTCATAGGAAATGTCCATGGCTATGGGTGGGAGTAAGGTCTTCACAAACTAGTCGAGGAAGATCCTATCATCCAGTTGGATCTTACACAAGCTACATCTATGTCACCACTCATGGATGTGATCATGATGTGTGTGGTTGTGGTTTGATGACAAGACAAAAGAATCTCCACTCCCTCGTCATGTCGAACGGGAAGTTGGAAGTATTGAAGGAACATGAAGGCCAATGAGGAAAAATATGGGTAAGAGGCATGAGGGAACTCGATGTACCATTTGGCCACAACTACCATGAGTGTGCTCTGGAACAACCTCAACCTGAATGAGTCATCCATAATGTTGTTTGATGAACACCATAAGTGGAAGGACATGATATGGTTTTGGGGGTCCTCACCTGCCTTACCCTGAAAACTTGGGATGTCTGAGGGAAGTTTTGTTGGCATGGGAGGCCAGTGTGATTGATGACTGATGGGGTCATGTGTTAAACTTTCCAAATATGGCAGTTTAAGTATATCCATGAAAGGTAGGATAGAATCGGTATTGGCTTGGTGGAGACCAACGGTGGTGCTTGTAATTACAAGAACATGGGTTCCATGCCCCCTTGGGGGTGGGGGTGGTTGAATTCCCATAGTAGGGATATTTGGAATGGATGTGGATGGGCCACTACCCCCACGTATATAAGGTGGCATGGTAGGGATCGTGGTAGCTGGTGCGGGGCCACCACTAGTGGGTAGCATACCTACAACAACATGTGCAGTGGTGGTGGTACCACTGGAAGGGATACACGTGATGATGGGTGACAAGGACATAGGTCCATTGCCAACTATCCCTCCGAAGAAGGGATCAAGATTTGTGCCAACCATGGGGCTAGACGGTGCAGTGAACAAGGTAGGTTCGGTGTGGTAGGAGTCTGAATCAGAATCAGAGGTTGTGTGTCCTTCTAAAGGTGATGAGTGTTGTCAAAGAGGTTTCTAACGGTGATGGTCCAAAGAACCAAACTAAGGGGAGTTCCCCCTAATTCAATGGGAATACCATGGTGAAGTAATGTTGGCTTATAGTAGTAACAGGAAATGAAATGTGGACCCCAGTTTCAATTAGCTTCCTAATGGTTCAAAATATAGTTACTCAGCCACAAAGGATTTCTGACGGCTTGCATATTGGGGCAATACCCCTCACTCCATGGTGCAGGTAAAAATACTAACTGCTTGGCCACAAATGAAATCTCTTTGGTTTTCCTCATGGGTGGGAATCTAGTCAATCTGGTGGGTGTCGTTACCCCTTTTTCTTGGCAGGTCCTCTTAATGGCCAGCTACTTCAGGTTTCCTATGGTACTCCTCACAATGAGTTTTAGGGAAAATCCAAAGTACTTCCCTCTTTTTTGGTGGATGGGACTTATGTCCCAAACCAAATGTTTATTATGTAAATTGATTGATTTTAAGGTTCTGCTCTGTGTCATGAACCGAGCATATTTGATTATTGGTGTGAGTGTGTGTGCACTTGTTATATTTTTATCATTCAAGCTAGAATTATGATCTTAGGATCTTTAACTAAGAGAATAACATGCACAACAATAAACACTAGAGACAAGAGACATAGAATTTTCCTTGGGGAAACCATAAAGGAGAAAACCCCGCAACTTTCTCAAAGATAGAATCAGCACCAAAAGTAAAACCTGAAAACATAAAGATGATCTCCCGACAACAATAGTCTCTCTCTTGTCCCATCAACTTCTCTCTCACTCATGCGCCCCAATGAGTGAGTGTGTATGTGATAAATAGAAAGGCTCACTCTCTATTTATAATCTTTCATTCACTTAATGTCCACTCCAACATGTCGACCTCACTTAACAATTACTTACTAGATCTGACATCTCTAGGAGAGTCTAATAACCCTAGTGCCCCACAACTTGTGGGGACTTTTCCCCTCCGACCAACAAGGAGGGTTATCCTTAACAAAACGGTGGGGACTATTTCCCCAACTTACAATAACTCACCTAGGGCTGAATTCTCTAGGATAGTCTAAAAACCCTAGGGCCCCACAACTGCGGGGAATTTAACCCTTGATCAATAGGAGGGTTACCCACAATGACTTGACATGACTTGTTCACATTATAGAAAATTTTGATCGGAACATCAAGGCATGACATGACTCAATTACATTACAAACACTTCTTGGAATAAACATCCGGTACAATACATAAGATATATGGATGAATACATTCCAAAGTTACAAATACATCAACACTCCCTCCTAACTAGGAAGGTGTTCACTCAACACAGATTGTAAACATTGGTCTTCTTCTCTGTATCAACTGGATCATCATCAAGTTCTCATCATCTTCATCTTCAATTCATCTTCATCTTCAAGTTATCTTCATCTTCAAGTCATCTTCATCATCAGATCTAGATCATCACTATTGGATCATCATCATGGGTGCTCTCTCATGATTCTTCTCATCACAGGAAGTTCTACAGAGCCAACCCTTTTTCATGTTGGTTGTAGGCCTAGCCTCCATGTAGGTATTCTTCAACACTTATATCTGACCCTAAGTCAGAATGACTCTCCCAGCACTTACATCTGACCATGAGAGGAACACATCCAACACCATGTCAGAAAGGAACACCCAACACTCATATCTTACCATGGGAGGAACACATCCAAGAACCATGTTAGAAAGGCCCAGCACTTACATTCACTAGCATGATAGGACATGCCTACTATCATCTATGAAAAGGAACAACACTCACAACCACCAGCATGATAGGAAACACCTACTATCATCTGCGGAAAGGATCAGCACTTACATCCACCTGCATGGTAGGACACACCTACTACCATCTGTGGAAAGGAATAGTACTCACATCTACCAGCATGGTAGGACACACCTACTACCATCTGTGGAAATGCATAACACTTACAATCACCAGCATGGTAGGAGACACCTACTACCATCTCTGAAAAGGCACATCACTCATAGCTACTAGCATTATAGGACACACCTACTGTCATATGTGGAAAGGATCTGCACTTACATCTGATCATGTGGGAACCAATCCCATAGTCACATCAAAATTACTCCCAGCCCTAGGATGAGAATTCATGGTAACTGACTAGGTGCCTCCATTCTACCAGAGAATGGAATCAACCCTTATATTTGATCAAGTGGGAACACATCCCTCAATCACATCAGAATGGCCGTGCACTTATATCTGATCATGTGAGAACACATCCCACAGTCATATCAAAATGGCCCTCAGCCCCATACTGAGTATTCCTGGTAACTGACCAGGTGCCTCCATTTAGAGAATGGCATTTAGTACTTATATCTAATCATGTAGGAACCAATCCTACAATCACATCAGAATGGCTTAGCACTCATATCTGACATGGAAGAAACAAATCCTCTCACCATGATAGAATGGCTTAGCCCTTACATCTGACCATGGAAGGAACCAATCCTCTCACCATGTCAGAATGGCTCATGGACTCATCACTTCCCCTTGGAGGGAACCTCGATATGGAGAAAACCAAGCTTCTCCCTGAAGTACTCAAACTTCACTCTGGACAATGGCTTTGTCAACACATTAGCTATCTATTCGTCCGTCGCAACATACTAGAGATTCGCTGCTCCTTTCTACACCATATCCATGATATAGTGATACTTGATCTTGATACTCTTCGACTTCTTATGGAACACTAGGTTCTTCGACAACTTCACACAAATCTAGTGGTCACAATATATACAAGTAGCATCTAACTGGAGATCAAATAAATCAGACAGTAGTTTTCCTATCCATACTGCCTCACAACTAGATGAACAAGCTGCGACATACTCTGCTTCAACTGTACTCAGTGTCACATAGGATTTCTTCCTTCTAAACCAAGAGATCACACCTGATCCCATACTGAAGAAACACCCTAAAGTGCTCTTCCTATCGATGGCACTGCCCAATCTGAATCCACATAACCTTCCAGGTTAATCTTCTGATTCATATCATACTTGAGCCCATACTCAACTATACCCTTTACAACCATTAGGTGAACATGTCTCAAAGTGTTCACAACAAAGCAAATATCTAGTCTTGTATCCATCATGTACATCAAGGAACAAATCATCTGATGATACATCATAGCATCAACCGACTCTAATGAAGCAACATTCAATAGCTTCAGGTTCACTTCCATAGGTGTGGTCATGTATTCCATCATCCTGAACCTCTTTAAGATCTCTACTGCATACTTTCCTTGTCCACACCTCCATGCCTAGAACGTAGTGCATCATCCCCAAGTCCTTCATCTCAAACTTGGCAGCAAGTATCCGTCTTAGTATTAGTGAGAGGTTGATCTTCTTTGGATGGTGAGAGCTTGATCTTCCCATCTTCTTTTCTCTTATTATGAGTCGAGCTTCTTCTTGTGTGTGCTCTTCCCAGAGTCTGCTGAAAGTAATCACTTCCTTCTGGCACACATTCCTCGCATGAATGAATCCCATGATCCTGGGAGGCCATTCAAGGTGGCTATCACCACTTGTGCATTCTCCACTTCTTCTTCTACTGCTACGAGTTGTTCTTTTATTTGAGAGACCCTCGTAAAGTATGACTGTATGGTCTCTACATTCTGGATCTTCAAATTCTTCAACTATTTTCTCAAAGTCATATTCCGATTTATGTTCTTCCCTTCAAATAGCTTGGTCAAGGAATCAAAATCTCTTTCGATTTATTTAGGGAAGACACTTATGGTATGAGGTGATCTGTGATTGAATCAACAATGATCTTCTTATCCTTGACCAAGTTCTTCTTGTGTAAGGCTTTTAGCCTCATCTCCCTCTGGAACTAGAACCTCTCTACTTATGTAGGTGTCCAATTCAATTTCTTTAGAGATATCATATACTTCCATGCTTGGAAGTTGTAAACTTCACCAAGCTTATCATCAATCTAATGTGATAGATCACTTTGAAATGAGAACCTCAAATGAAAATAGCAAAAGATTAGATCTTACCGATTTGAGGTGTTTGTCCTGGTTCTGGAGCTGGCTAATCTAAGGTTTGTCAGAGAAACCCTAATTTTCAAAACATGGAATATTTAAGATATTAATGGATAGAAAGATATAGCTCTTCAAGGTGAGCTATCCAATGTACTCCTTTTCTAAAAACAATGGAGGGAATCTCCTAGAACAGGAAGCCCTAGTTTTCCAATTTCTTCTACAGAAATGCCTAATACTGTTTCTGATGTGTCTTCGAAATTACTGCTCCTCTATGTCTGAAAATTCGTACTAAGGTATCCTCCCTTGTCCCTATGCCAACACCATAGATCTCATTAGAATTGGTTTCACCAATTGGTACTTATGATCATTTCCCCAAGGTGACCTGTTTCAGGACTATTCCACATAGTGAAGTTGTACGGAATGCCACATGTCACTATTTCATCTTCAGGGTTTGAAACTTCTACCACAGCAAGTACAGTCCATTCCCTTTCTAGAAAATCTTTAGAAATTTAATTTGGACCTTTGTAGCCCGATATATACCAATTCAACCCAGGTGTCCTGTTTAGGGATGAATCTAGGAAGAGGTTGGAACCCTAACTTGGAGGGATCATATCTCCTAAAATATAGCACATTTGAGGCTGAAATTTGGAGAAAGTGAAAATTAAGATTTTATCTTTGGCCTTTGCAATTTTCAGCTCCTGATCCTTGTCAAATCCCAAGGTATAGAGAATGTACCAAAACGTATTAGGTTCAGTATTTAGGGTTTTTCCAGCCTGGGGTCAAACTAGGGTTTGTCTTTCCCGAAGTTTCACCCAACCAAAAATCTCGACCCAGGTCTCTAAACTTCGATTTTTATGAGGAGATAAATCCTATGCTGGGCTCGCTCAAAAATTCCTCTTTTGTAAGAAGCCTTAATTTCCCACATCAAATACTAAAAATGTCTGGAATTGAATTCCGCTTCGACAGAAAGATGTGCCCTTTAATGGAGAGACAACCTAGCATACTTTTGCTAATGGATTGTGGAGAGAGACCCAAAAACTAAGAAGCCATAGATTCTACAGCTGCATAATGTCTTCTTCTTAGGTTATCTTTGATACCATGTTAGATTTTTATCATTCAAGCTAGCATTATGATCTTAGGATCTTTAACTAAGAGAATAACATGCACAGCAATAAACACAAGAGACAAGAGACACAAAGAATTTTTCTTGGGGAAACCATAAAGGAGAAAACCCCGCAACTTCCTCAGAGATAGAATCAACACCAAAATTAAAACTCAAAAACACAAAGATGATCTCTCGACAGCAATAGTCTCTCTCTTGTCCCAGCAACTTCTCTCTCACTCATGCGCCCAAATGAGTGAGTGTGTGTGTGATAAATAGAGAGGCTCACTCTCTATTTATATTCTTTCCTTCACTTAATGTCCACTCCAACACGTCGACCTCACTTAACAATTACTTACTAGAGTCAACATCTCTAGGAGAGTCTAATAACCCTAGTGCCCCACAACTTGTGGGGACTTTGCCCCTCCGACCAACAAGGAGGGCTATCCTTAACACAATGGTGGGGACTATTGCCCCGACTTACAATAACTCACCTAGGGCCAACTTCTATAGGATATTCTAATAATCCTAGGGCGCCACAACTACGGGGAATTTAACCCTTGATCAATAGGAGGGTTACCCACAATGACTTGACATGACTTGTTCACATTATAGAAACTCTTGATTGGAACATCGAGGCATGACATGACTCAATTACATTACAAACACTTCCCAGAATAAACATCAGGGTACAATACATAAGATATACAAATGAATACATTCCGAAGTTACAAATACATCAACACTTGTATATGAAACTTTTGCTTTCGACTATGAAATAAACAAATAACAATGGAATTCCTGGAAGAAACAAGAAAAGGGTTGTACAAAAGCAGATCTGAAAAGGAAAAGAAGATTTGGACAAAGTGTAGGATAAAAAAGAGTATGAAATAGGTTCAGGAAACCAACTGTTAACTAATAGTCATGATCTAGGTCGCATAAAACACAAAAACAAAGGCGATCGACTCAAAAAACAAGCAGGTCACACTTAATAGGTGATTAGGTGTGATCGGGTCACTCAAACAGACAGAACATGTGTGACTGTGTCGCTCAAACAACCAAAATAGGCGCGACTAGGCTCTATGAGGGAAGTTACGGTTTACAGGGCTAAGGCTGCAACCTAGGTAGCACCTAATAGGAGAAACTGTGCGACTGGGTCATGACATCTAGCGCAAAAGGTGCGACTTGGGTCGGACAAGAAAAAATCAAGAAAATCAGGTCAACATGGGTCGAGGGTGGTAGGAACTAGTGCCGTGAAGGTTCGGATTGGCCGCGTGGGGGCCCGATGAGTGACGGTTGTGGTTAAAAACTAAATAAATACCTGAAAAACTGGGATCCAAGAGGATCGACCAATATGGTCGCCAAAACTGTAGTGGGGTTTTCACCCCTGCTACATGCAAAAGAACCAGCCTTACATCAATGGGACAGTAAGGTAGAGTTTATGGAAAAAAACTAAGACAATAAACAATATCAGTTACAATAAATCAAATAAAATTCTATGACAAAACTAAATAAAAGAAAAAACATCAAAAAATTATACCTTCTTTTTTGAAAAATGGGCCACTGTGGCTATCTCGGAATTGGTCTGCCTCTCCAGAGGCTAGGTCTCCAGGTAGGTACAAAGTATGTCTCAACATACTGAGTGGTAATGGTAGGATAATGGGATGATATTAAAAGTGGGGTGTGAATACTGGAGAATAATGGTTTCTCACTGTAGCCATGAAATAGAATAATGGAAAAAGGGGTTAAGCCTCTTTTGATAGAGACCTTCACACTGCTTTTATAATATGTTTTTAGGTTTTTTGGCATTTTCTCTCTTTTAGGATTTTAAGAACTATTTAGGGTTTTTATCCCCCTTTTTGGGTTTTTACCCCTTTTGTGGGTTTTTTGGCCCTTTTTTTGGGTTTTAGGCCTTTTGTGGGAGAGAATGAGGGTAAACCATAGTTGTGAAGGTCAAAAGTAAGGAAAATATGGTAGGAAAATGATGTAGGTATGCGGTTTAGACCATTCAAAGCTAGGTAAGAAATGTTTTGTGTTAACACTATATTTTGTACTCTACACCAACTTTCTTGCCATGCTCTTCCCTATGTAAGATAACTTGAATTCTGCACATCCATCAAAATACCTACATTTTTCTCATGCATCCACAACATTCTTGTCAAGTTCTATTCTATGCAAGAAAACCTTGACTGCTAAACATCTATCAGAGAGCCTACATTCTTCCTTAACCAAATAATAACCTGTAAAAAACATCCATTCCTCTTCACAAGGTACACCTCCTCCTCCTTAGAAATCCTTCAAAAACATATTCATGAATCCTTCAAGAACATCTTCAAGAATATATAACATCCTTCAAGAACATCTTCAAGAATATATAACATCCTCAATAAAATCTAAGTAATCATATTCAATAACCTTAGAAAATTAATCTTCTCCTTCAAATTGCATACCAGAGCTTCATAAGTGGATGATTGAATAGATAAATGATGGGTTCCTCTTGTTGGACATTGGGTTCAATGCTCCCCGTGAGTTTCATGACATGGACTAAATCGCCTCTCGAGATCTTAACTCTGGCGATTGTGGCGAAGATTAATATGTGCAGGTTTTGGTCTAACGACAATCGTGAGTCCAACAAATGGTATCGGAGCAACAGGTCAAGGGTTCGAAACTCACTCGGCTTGCATCCAAGGGAATATTTTTGGACATTGGGTTCAACACTCCCCGTGAGTTTCATGACATGGAATAAATCTCCTCCTGAGATCCTAACTCTGGCGATTGTGCCAGAGATTAATACTTGCAGGTTTTAGTCTAACGACAATCGTGATTCCAACGCCTCCTTTTATTTATAGTCTTCCTAAATCACTTTTTGGGGTGACATAACATTGTTGAGTACCTTTCCAGAGAAAACCTAACATTCTAGTTGGGTTGAGTTTACAAATTATTTCATATCTTCTCATTCCTATAAAGTTATAGGGACTTCCATATGTCACTGGGAAGGTCTCCAAACACGTTTTCCAAGCATGTAACATATATCCCAAAATGATCTAGGTGTCTAAAGTAGAAATTCCTTCAAATATAGGGTATACATGATGGACATGAAAAACAATATTTACAACAATCTTCATCTTGCAATCTCTATGTGCAGTCTCTCATTGTATTTGACATTAATGACAACAATATATCATTTCCTTTGAAATTAGTGACACTAATATTTTCAACAATATCCCCCTTTATCATTGATGGAAACACTTGGACAATTTTACAATAACATGTATATACTCCTCTTGTCTACAATTTTGTATCCACGCAATTATGTTTATGCACAATATCTACAATTTATCTCCCTATGCAATTTATGTGTTCAAGTATGTTTCTATGTAGTATCTGTAATTTATGTCCTATTCAGTATCTATAATTTCCTCCTCGTTATCATTAATTTATTTCTGCGGCAGTTGGTGTTACCGCCTTAAAAATTTCAAGATTTCATTTGTGATTGGACAATTACAAAGTTGTTCTCATTTGAATAATTCATGAAAATTTTCCAGGTTGGCAAGAAAAAGTGGGCTTGAAGGATTGTTGGTGAAAAAAGATATTTTTTATAATCAGGCTAAAAAGAGAAATTAGTTTCCAAGATAAAATTGGATTTTTAAATCCAATTTTGGGTTCTTAACCTATGTTGAAGTATCTTATTTATTTTTAGGCCCAAGTTTATTTTATTATAAAAGCGATTAACCTATGTTGAAGTATCTTATTTATTTTTAGGCCCAAGTTTATTTATTATAAAAGCGAAAAACAAATATTGGCCTTATTGTTGAAGTATCTTATTTATTTTTAGGCCCAAGTTTATTTTATTATAAAAGCGAAGCGAAAAACAAATATTGGCCTTATTGTTGGCACAAGGCATATCAACACCAAAAGCCTTTCGCATATCGACCGAGCACCTGCAACACCAACCTGACGCACGAGGCATAGTTTCCCCTTGAATACAAGCGCCGAGATCACAAGGAGTAATACATAACTTTATGCCTCAAAATAAGTGGAAACCACCAACAATACAAACCATAGGAAATATGCTCTCCTTTCAATGTGGGATAGCGTTTGATGATAAAATCAATATAAAAGACAAAACCATACAAAATACATATGATCTGAAGGATTACGTTTTAGAGATCCAATATTGAAGGTTTTGTTGCCTATTTTGTGATTTGAGCTCGCGGTTCATCGTTATGCTTGGATTTGCGTTTTTCATTCTCCAAGGATCGTGGGCCATGTTTGCATTCATGGTTTGCGCATTACAAAGTATCAAATATGAACCAAATGGTTCGGCTAAACTCCAAACTAGAAGTTGAAGGATTAACATTGATGAAAATGTGGCTAAAACAAAAAGATGGAGCTTGCTCTTCTTACGGTTTCCAAAGTCACAGGAGGAGCTGCTAACAGGATTTATAAAATCAAGGTGGTGAGATTATCAATTGCGCAGGTTTTGATAGTGATATATCAAAATCAGAAAACAACGTTGAGGGAAGCAAAGAAAAATAAGAAATATTTTCCTCTTGACTTGTGTCCTAAGAAAACCCACGCCATCAGACGACGCTTCGCTAAGCACCAGGTTTCATTGAAGACTGAGAGACAAAAAAAGAAGGAGATGTACTTCCCAATGAGAAAGTACGCAGTCACAGTGAAAAGGTTGCAGTTTGCTTGCCATCATTATTTCTTTTGCTTATTAGATACAGGAGCCCAAATGTTCAAGCTTAGCGGGTCATCATTATTAAATTCGTTTGGGAAGCTTAGATTGGAATTTAGTATATGGGACTCGAACTAAACAACTTTCTCTCGGCTAGAAAACAAACTGTAACTGATGATCCAAATATAAATGTTATGGAGCTGTGTGAGGATGATGAGTTCGTTGTCTTGGCATGTGATGCAATCTGGTCGAGTTCGAATCCTGTTGAGATTGTTGGTTTTTGATAAAAGAGTTTTATAATGGATCTCATTGCGATTCGTAATAAGGATTCTGGAAGGCGTTCTAGCTTACTTAGATGAAGAGAAGAAACTCCAACAAATTTCTGTTCTCTCTTTGTTCGCTAGGAAGGAGATTGTTCTCTTCGGCGTCCCTGGTGCCTTCACTCCCAATTGTAGTATGTGATATGTTTCTCAATTTGATTGGATGGTTTAGATCAAACTCCCAACGAGATACATGGATTTCAACCATTCCATGGAGAAGATGATGGTATTTTAACGTTAATAGAGATCAATGAAATTTTTATAACGCATGAAGGTTATAACACGTGTTGAGCCTGCAATGTTTTGACCAAGAGATCAATGTTCTTAAAAAATTCCGCTGAAAGAAATGATATGAGGTTAATTCCCATGTGCCTCAACAGAATTTATTTCCAGTGGGTAATTTTAGACACGTGTCAATGTAATATTGTTTCACAAACAAGATCAACCCCCTAAAATTATTCCGCTGGGAAAAAGTAAGGTGTGTTTAAAACTGAGAGAATAACAAGCACATCAATCAAACACAAGAGACAATGAACACAGTGTTTTTCTTCGGGGAAACCATAAATGGAGAAAACCTCGCAACTTCCTCAGAGATAGAATCAGCGCCAAATAGAAAATCTCAAAACAATCAGATGATCTCCTGACAGCAGTAACCTCTTTCTTCCTAGCCCCAGTGTCTTCTTCTTCCTCAGCTATGCACTACAACTGAGTGTGAGTGAGTGTGTGATAAATAGAGAGTCTCACTCTCTATTTATACTAATTCCTGACTTGACTAAACCCAACTAGGGTCGACTTCACTAGGTGAGTCTAATAACTCTAGTACCCCAGAACTGCGGGGACTTTAACCCTTAGACAATATGAGGGTTACCCACAATGACTTGAAATGACTTGTTTACATTATAGATCCTCGCGATCGAAACATCGGGGCATGAAATGACTCAATTACATTACAGACACATCCCGGAATAAACATCGGGGTACAAGACATGAGATACATAGGTGAATACATTCCGAAGTTACAATTACATCAACACTCCCTCTTAACTAGGAAAGTATTATTTCGACAAAATTTTCAACACTGGTCTTCTTCTCTGTATCGACTGGATCATCTCGTCATATTCATCTTCAAGTTGTCTTCATCTTTAAGTCTTCTTCGTCTTCAAGTCATCATCATCTTCAAGTCATTTTCATCTTCAAGTTGTCTTCTTCTTCAAGTCTTCTTCATCACGGAATCTGCATCATCACGACCACTAGGTTCATCACTACTGAATCATCACTGTATCATCTGGATCATCACTTGATCTACATCATCATCCAGTTTGGATCATCATCACATCTGGATCATCACTTGATCTGGATCATCATCATCATCGGTGCTATCTCTCGATTCTTCTCGTCACAGGAAGTTCTATAGAGCCAACCCTTTTTCATGTTGGTTGTAGGCCTACCCTTCATGTAGGTCTTCATCAGTTCTTATATCTGACCCTAAGTCAGAATGGCCCGCCCAGCTCTTACATCTGACCTCATCTTGTTAGAAAGGCATGCCCAGCACTCACATCTAACCTCATCTTGTCAGAAAGGCCCAACACTCACATCTTACTATGTGTAAACACATCGCACCAGAATGGCTCAGCACTTATATCCGACCATGTGTAAAAACACCGCATCGAAAAGGCTCTACACTTACATCCGACCATGTTCGAAAATACCGCATCGGAAAGGCTCAACACTTATATTCGACCATGCTCGAAAGCACCGCATCGAAAAGGCTCAACACTTACATTTGACCATGGAAGGAACCTAATCCTCTCACCATGTCAAAATGGCTCTCGATCTCATCATTTCCCCTTGGAGGGAACCTCGATCTAGAGAACACCAAGCTTCTCCTTGAAGTACTCAAACTTCGCTCTAGCCAACGGCTTCATCAATACATCAGCTATCTGTTCCTCCATCGCAGCATACTGGAGCTTCACTGCTCCTCTTTGCACCATATCCCTGATATAGTGATACTTGATTTCGATATGCTTCAACTTGTCATGGAACACAGGGTTATCTGACAACTTCACACAACTCTGGCTGTCGCAATATATACAAGTAGCATCCATCTGGAGATCAAATAAATTAGACAGTAGTTTCCTCAGCCATACTGCCTCACAACTAGTTGAACAAGCTGCAACATACTCTGCTTCATTTGTACTCAGTGCCACACAAGAATGCTTCCTGTTAAACCAAGAGATCACACCTGATCCCATACTGAAGCAACATCCTGAAGTGATCTTCCTATCGATAGCACTGCCCACCCAATCTGAATCAACATAACCCTCCAGGTTAATCTTCTGATTCGCCTCGTACTTGAGCCCATAATCAACTATACCTTTTAGGTACCTTAGAATATGCTTTGCAGCAATCAAGTGAACATGTCTCGGATCTATTAGGAACTGGCTCAAGGTGTTCACAGCACAACAAATATTTGGTCTCGTGTTCGTCAGGTACATCAAGGACCCAATCATCTGACGATGCATCGTAGCATCAACCGCTTCTGGTGAAGCATCACTCAATTGCTTCAGGTTCGATGCCATAGGTGTGGTTCTGGCCTTGTGGTCCATCATCCCGAATATCTTTAGAATCAATACTGCATACTTTCCTTGTCCAAGGAAGATTCCATTTGCATTTTTCCACACCTCCATGCCTAAGAAATAGTGCATCATACCCAAGTCCTTCATTTCAAGCTCAGCAGCAAGTTTCCTCTTTGTATCAGCAATCAACCCATCCATACCTGTTACAAACAGATCATCCACATATAGTAGGAGTATCACTGGATTTCCATCTTCAATTTTTGTAGTAAAGGTTGGAATCTGCTTTAATCTTGGTAAATCCCAAACTGGATAGGAAACCATCAATTCTATCGTACCATGTCATGGTACGATAGACTCTCTGTCATACATGAGACTCTGTCATGTGTTTCAAAACCGAGTGGCTGTTCCACATACACTTCTTCTTCTACTACACCATTCAAGAAAGCAATCTTAACATCCATCTGGTGTATCTTCCATTTCATCACTGCAGCCAGAGCAAGTACTGATCTGATAGAAGTGTATCTAGCTATAGGTGCAAAGGTTTCTTCATAATCTATTCCTTCTTTTTGGGAGAAAACACGAGCCACAAATATTGGTTTATGTTTCTCAACGCTGCCATCTGCAGCATGCTTGATCTTGTAGATCCATTTGGAAGTTACAATGGACTTCTCTTCTGGTCTTGGGACAACATCCCAAACATCATTCTTTATGATCGATTGATACTCTTCGATCATAGCATCCTTCCACTCTTTCTGTTCTGCCACTTCTTCATAGTTGGAAGGTTCTTTATCAATAATGTCACATAGGAAGGCTACGTAACTAGAACAAGATCTAGTTCTCTTTTTTCCTCTGGGTGTTTCTTCTGAAGCTCCATATCTTTCTGCACCTTGGATAGTTTCACGTACCCAAGCAGGTTTCCTCGTATGAGGATTCTTCTCCAAAGGTGGATCTACAATTTCTTGAGGTTCTTCAAATTCTCGATCTTCTTCTTGAATTTTTTCGTTCATGATTGTATCATGAATTCGGGGTTCTCTTGTTTCTTTAGGTTCTTCATCTGGTTTCTTCCTTGATTTGATGTAGGATGAATCTTCGTCAAATGTTACATCTATGCTAATTTCAATCTTCTTGAACCCTAGGAATTATATTATGTAAGCCTTCGAGCTTTCAGAGTATCCCACAAATATACCCCTCTTTCTTGAAGGATCTAACTTCGTCCTCTTTTCTTTCGGAATGTGTATGTACACAGGACAACCGAATATTCTAAGATGGCTGAATTCTGGTTTCTTCATGGAGAATACTTCTTGATGAGTCTTGTTCTCGAGTTCTCTGTGTGGAGTACGGTTGTGTAAATACACCGTTGTTCTGGCTGCTTCTGCCCAAAGATGCATAGGAAGATCTTGATCATGAAGCATTGCTCTTGCAGCTTCAACGATAGTTCTATTCTTCCTTTCTGCAATCCCATTCTATTGTGGATTATAAAGAGTGGACAACTCCTTCTTAATCCCTGAGTCTTTACATATCTCTTTGAATTCATTCGAAGTGAATTCTCCGCCATTATCTGATCTAAAGGTCTTGATCTTCTTTTCAGTGTGGTTCTCGATCAAGGCTTTGAATTCCTTGAACTTACTAAATACTTCATATTTGTTTTTCATAAAGTATATCCATGCCTTTCTAGAAAAATCATCAATAAAAGAAACATAGTATGCATACCCGCTTAGTGAACTGGATGACATAGGACCGCACACATCAGAATGGATGATTTCCAAGATTCCTTTTGCTTTGCTCTCGCTACTTGGAAATGTCTTCTTTATGTTCTTCCCTTTTGCACATCCTTTGCATACACCTTCATGTTTTGTCTGCATTTCTGGGAGACCTTCAACAACTTTGCTTGCAAGAGGTAGTGCTCTGTAATGCACATGTGCAAGCCTTCTATGCCAAAGCTTATTTGGTTCTACTGAGTCATGAACCAAAGCTTGTTCTAGATGTCCCTTCAATTTGTATAAGCCTCCTTCTTATTCCCCAATCACTACTACATCATCAATGGTCTTTCCTTTTGGTCATATGATGAATTGACCATCTATAAATGCAACCCTCATTCCTTTTGCATCTAATGCAGATATGGAGAGGAGATTCTTCTTTAGTCCTGGTACAAACAATACTTCCTTCATTGTCATATACTTTCTAGAGTCTAGCTTATAGGAGGATTCCCCACTACCTTTTATTGGATACTGGTAGTCATCTCCAAGTTTCACCTTGTGAGGCGATTCATGTTCAGATAATTTCACAAAGGATTCCTTGAATCCTGTCATGTGCTTGGAAGCACCACTGTCTATAAGCCAATCATTGCTACCATGTGTGGTAGTTCCCATGAGAGCGGAGATCAGAACATATTTTTCATCACTTGAAGAATCATCACTGACTTGTCTGTTTTTCTTTGTGGAAGGTTCATCATCCTCTGCAGCATGAGCATGATGTCTTGTCTTGTTTCCCTTCTTCTTGTGAGAGCTACTTTTATTCTTAGGACAGTCTATAGCAAAATGTCATCTTTCATCACATGTATAGCAAATGTACTTAGACAAATCTCTAGGCTTTCTAGAGTTATTATTTTGATGAGAGTACTTACTTCTGTGATGGCTAGATCTGGATTTCTTGGATTGTATTGTGAGAGCTTGATCTTCACTTCCCATCTTTTCTTCTCGAGCTGCTATCTGAGATTATTCTTGAGAGCATTCTTCCCATAGTTTGTTGAAATTAACTAACTTCTTTCTGGCACAGATCCCTTGAATAAAGGAGTCCCATGACCTAGGGAGGCCATTCAAGGTGGTCATTACAATCTCTGCATTCTCCACTTCTTCATCTACTGCTTCAAGTTGCTCTTTTATTTAGGAGACCCTTGTGAAGTAAGACTGGATGGTCTCTGCATTCTGGATCTTCACATTCTTCAACTGGTTTCTTAGAGTCATCTTCCGATTTATGTTCTTCCCTTGAAATAGTTTGGTTAGGGCATCAAAACATAGCTTTAGGTGTCTTGAGGGAGGACACATGTGGTATGAGGTGATCCTTGATTGAATCAGCAATAATCCTCTTTACCATAACCAACTTCTTCTTATGTAAGGCCTTAGCCTCATCTCCCTCTGGAACTGGAACCTCCTCGCTGATATAGGAGTCCAACTCATTATCTTCCAGGACCAAGGAGATCCTATACTTCCAGGCTTAGAAGTTATCAGCTCCCTCAAGCTTTTCATCAAGCTTGGTATAATGAGACATCTTAACTGAGAACCTAAATGGAAATACAAAAGATTTAGATCTTACCAATTCAAGATGTCGGATTTGGATTTGGAGCTGAAATCCTGCAGTGCTGGTTCAAGATCAAATTAGGGTTTTGCTTTTCTGGAGTTTTGTTCAACCAAATGCTTTGAATTTGAACCCTAACTTCAATCTTGGGGAGGAGATCAATCCAGGCCCGGGCTCACTGAAAAATTCTTCTTTTGTTAAAAGCCCTAATTTTTGGCAGTAGTGTTGGGTCCAAAACTAAAAAACTTAGCATTGGATTCTGCTTCGACAGAAAGATGTGCCCTAAGGAGGAGAGTTAATCCAACTTTCTTTTGCTGAAAATCTGTGGAGGAAGATCCACAAAGTAGGAAGCCCTAGTTCGTGCAGCTGCACAGTGTCTTCTTCTCAGGTTAGCTCTGATACCATGTTAGATTTTTAACATTAAGCTAGCATTATTAAGATCTTTAACTGAGAGAATAACAAGTACAACAATCAAACACAAGAGACAATGAAAACTGTGTTTTTCTTCGGGGAAACTATAAATGGAGAAAAACCCGCAACTTCCTTAGAGATAGAATCAACATCAAATAGAAAAGCCCAAAACAGTAAGATGATCTCCCGACAACAGTATCTCTTTCTTCCTAGCCCTAGTGTCGTCTTCTTCCTTAGCTATGCGCTACAACTGAGTGTGAGTGAGTGTGTAATAAATAGAGAGGCTCACTCTTTATTTATACTAATTCCCGACTTGACTAAACCCAACTAGGGCCGACTTCACTAGGTGAGTCTAATAAACCTAGTGCCCCGGAACTGTAGGGACTTTAAACCTTAGACAATAGGAGGGTTACCCACAATGACTTGACATGACTTGTTTAAATTATAGACCCTCCCAATCGGAACATCCAAGCATGACATGAATCAATTACATTATAGACACATCCCAAAATAAACATTGGGGTACAAGACATCAGATACATAGGTGAATACATTCTGAAGTTACAATTACATCAACATGTTAGGAACCCATGTCAATCCTTCTCTTTACTATGTTAGTATATTGTTGTTGGACGCATATGCTTTGTAAGTCGTCCCATAGTAATTGTTGATCCATAGTTTGTGTTATTATTGTGAGGCGCATATGCTTTGTAAGCCGCCTGTAGTAATTGTTGATCCATAGTTTACATTGGCCCATGGTTTTGACCCATAGTATTGGCGCCCATAGTTTATATTGGCCCATGATTTTGACTCATGGTATTGGCGCCTATTTTTAGTATATAAGTGTGTGTTGAGGCCAAGGAAGGCACCGTGAAGTTATTTTGTATTGAGCTTGCTCAAAGGAGGTTGCCCTCTCGAAGTGGCTTGCGATTAATATAAAAGTGATTTTGAGTTCTGCTGCTATATCGTGTGTTTTGATTACTTGTTTGCTGCAGGGTCCTCACATCTGGTATCAGAGCACTTTCCTTGGCACAAGTGGGAATTTTTTTTTTTTTTGGGCGGCGACTTTCAGATCAATTTCTGAAGCTTTCTGCACAAAATCAGAAGAAACAGATTGCATATCTGAATTCCTCTTTCAAAAATACGTAGTTTCAAAAAACAAAATCATCTCATTTGGAGTTCTAAAAGTGGAGATATCGCGGATTTAAAATCCGCAATTTTTCAGAATTTCGGTGACGGCCGCGGAAATTGCGGCGAGAAAATATTCTGACCGAGTGCCCATATTTTTATTCCGATTTCATGGGTAGAAGCAGAGTGGTTGTTCCAGTTCTGGAAACATGCTATAATAGCGATTCTGAGCAATATAGATCCGGTTTTTGAACATTGGGTGGAATTTCTACCCAATTTTTTTTTTCTGTTGCAGGTTCATATTTGGGAATAATCCCTCTCCGCTTAACTGTGGGAAGTACTTGGGCATAAGCCCTAAAAATCATTGTGAGGAGTACCAGAGGAACCTCGAAGTAGCTGGCCCATTGAGAGGACCTGCCAGCGAAAAGGGCAACGACCCCTACCTGATTGACTACTTCCCACCCGTGAGGTAAACCAAGAGCTGTCGTTTGTGGCCAAGCGGTTATTAGTTTTACCTGAGCCATGGAGTGAGGGGTACTGCCCCAATACGCAAGCCATCAGACAGCATTGGTGGCCGAGTGAATCCCTTGAACCGATAGGAAGCCGCACATACCTGGGGTCCATATCTATTTTCAGTTGCACAATTGCAGATTTCCTCTGTCCATAACTGTTGCCGGTCAGTTCCGCACCATTATAGATCCATCTGTTGCCGATCACTTTCGCGTCGTTGCAGATCCCTTCCTAAAAAATATCCTGCTTATGGTTGTCACCCACACAGGAGCAAAAATCATGGAGGAAGCACTTGCAGCCATCCAAGCCAAACTCCAGGAACTGGATGAAAAATTTCTCGATCTCCATCTTGAGCATTCAGCTATGAACACCAGACGACAGTTCGAGTCTTCATCAACCAATGGGTTCTCTTCTTCCAGCAATTTTTGCTGTCCGAAGCTAGATTTTCCGCGCTTCAATGGTACTGATCCGACTGGATGGATCTATCGTGCAGAACAGTATTTCAGCCTTCATAATACTTTTGATGTCCACCAAGTTCCACTTGCCTTCTTTCATTTGGAACAGGAAGCTCTTCAATGGTATCGTTGGTACATCAAGGCTCATAAAGAGCCAAAATGGCCTGCTTTTTGCCAGCTTCTTTTGCACCGATTTGGTTCGAGTGCTTTTGATGACTTCACAGGAGCTCTCACTAAACTTCGCCAAACTGGCACTGTGAAAGAGTATCAAACTGAATTTGAGAAACTAGCTAATTACACTGAAGGATTACCTGATGAATTCTACCGGATTTGTTTTATCAGTGGTCTAAAGGATGCAATTCGCTTTGAGGTCAAAATGTTCAGTCCCAACACAATGATGGAATCCCTGGGGTTGGCTAAGTTGGCAGAAGACAAGATGGCAGCCCAACAGTGCTCCAAATCCTCTTTTGTTCCCTTCCGCAATATGGGTTCTCAATGACCTCCCATTCCGCCAGCTCCTCGCTCACCTCCAATCAAGCATTTGTCTGAAATAGAGATGCAGGCATGCATAGAAAAAGGGCTTTGTTATAATTGTGATGAGAAATTCAGTCGAGGACATCGATGTGTTCAACAAAAGATCTATCTCTTGGATGTGGATTCTCCACCTGCCTCTGAAATTGGTGAAGAAGTTTCCCATGTAATGGATGCTCCGGTTGACACTCAGGAGCCACCTACTGACCCTCCATCTCAGGACGACCAGCCCGAGATATCCCTCCATGCTTTAGCTGGAGTCACTGCCCCCCAAACAATGCGGGTACGCGGTTACTTCAAGAAGCTTCCTCTTACGATACTCATTGATTCTGGCAGCACTCATAATTTCATTGACCCTGGGATTGCCAAACAAGCTGATTGTTTTATCCATCCTTGCTCCAACTATGAAGTCATGGTTTCCAATGGGGGCACCTTACCTTGCAAAGGGAAGTGTCGTAATGTGCGTATCTCTATGGGAGATTATAACCTCCGCTATGACATGTTTTCCTTGACCTTAGGTGGATGTGATGTGGTTTTGGGCGCTCAATGGCTGCGCACACTTGGCCCCATATTATGGGATTTTGCTGCACTTTGGATGCAGTTCTCCCCCGATGGACACAATCACACATTGAAAGGCTTACAACCAGGGTCTCTCAGCATCATCAGTTCACATCGCATGGAAAAACTCCTTAAGAAGAGTTCCCATGGTGTCATCGCTCAGCTCCATTCCATTCAAATGCAACCATCAACGGCCCCCACTACTCTTTTGGATCTCCAACAAATTCTGGATCGATATACAAGTGTTTTTGTTGAACCAGTGGGATTTCCACCTTCACTACCAGAGGACCATCGTATTCAGCTCCTTCTTGGCAGCATTCCTTCCACATTCCAGGCCTTGATGAGTCAAATCTTCCGACCCTTTTTGCGGAAATTCATTCTGGTATTTTTTGATGATATCCTCATCTACAGTAAAACATGGGCTGAACATCTCCAACATCTGGCTCTTGTAATGCAACTTTTCTCTGACCATCATCTCCATGCCAAAAAGTCTAAATGTGTTTTTGGCCAAAAGGAAGTTGAGTATCTCGGGCACATTATCTCAACACAAGGGGTTCGTGTGGATCCTGCCAAAATCACTGCCATGAACAATTGGCCGCCTCCTAAGACACTCAAGAGCCTTCGTGGTTTTTTGGGGTTGACTGGCTACTACTGCAAGTTTGTCAAGGATTATGGGAAGCTTGCAGCTCCATTAACTGCTCTGTTGCAAAAGGATGCTTTTACATGGACACATGTTACTGAGTGTGCATTTGACAAGCTTAAACAAGCTATGTGTACTACACCTGTTCTAGCTATGCCCGATTTTTCCAAGCCCTTCACTATTGAGAGTGATGCTTGCGGCAATGGACTTGGTGCTGTTCTCCTTCAATATGAACACCCCATTGCGTTCACTAGCAAAGCCCTTTCTGGTAAGAATTTAGCTGCCTCTACATATGAGAAGGAAATGATGGCTATTTTGCATGCAGTACAAAAGTGGCGACCCTACCTCTTAGGGAATCATTTCTGCATCAAGACTGATCACCAGAGTCTAAACTATTTCCTAGAACAGCGTGTATCTTCCCCAGCACAACATAAATGGGTTAGCAAACTCATGGGTTATGACTATGAGATCACTTATAATAAGGGTAAGGACAATATTGTGGCGGATGCCCTTTCTCGCACATTTGATGACCAAGGTTCTCTTTCCGCTATTTCTATGCCTGTTCCAAATCGGTTGCAATCGGTTCAATAGGATTATGTCAATGACTCTTCATTATCTCACATCATCCAACGCTTGGACAACAACCCTTCTGCTGTCCCACATTACTCTTGGGATGGTGCTTCACTGAGATACAAGGGTCGTCTGGTGCTTCCCCAGAACACCGCTCTTCAACAAGCTATCTTCTATGAACTCCATGCTTCTCCGTCCACGGGGCACTCTGGTTTTCTCAAAACGTATGAACGGGCACAGCGCAACTTCTTTTGGCAGGGCATGGAAAGGATAATTCAACAGATGGTCGCTAAATGTGATACCTGCCAGCGCAATAAGGGTGAAACAACACCCCTTCCGGGATTGCTCGAGCCCTTGCCCCTACCTACCCGGATATGGACCGATATTTCTATGGATTTCATTGAAGGGCTCCCTAAATCTAGAGGGAAGACTGCGATTTTGGTTGTGGTTGATCGCCTCTCCAAATATAGTTATTTTTGTGCTCTCAACCATCCCTATACAGCCTCTTCCGTTGCTTAAATTTTTCTAGACTAGATATTTCGTCTTCATGGAATGCCTTCTTCCATTGTCTCGGATCGTGATGCGACTTTCACCAGTCATTTTTGGCCCGAACTCTTTCACCACACTGGCACCAAACTGAAGATGAGTTCAGGTTATCACCCCCAAATGGATGGTCAGACTGAAATTATCAATAAATGCTTGGAAACTTATCTTCGTTGCTTCTCCTCTGAGCAACAACATCAGTGGGCAAAGTGGCTCCCTCCCGCTGAATGGTGGTACAATACCTCTTACCACACTGCCTCTAAAATGACTCCATATGAAGCAGTTTATGGTCAGGCACCGCCAGTTCTTCTTCCTTACACCCCCAGCAGTTCTCCAGTTCAGGCAGTTGACGTGGTCCTTTGAAACCGCGATGAGGTTCTTCACATTTTGCGCGAAAACCTTCACATGGCACGAAATCACATGAAGAAACAAGCTGATTAGCACCGTTCTGAGCGCACTTTTGAAGCTGGTAATATGGTCTTTCTTCGTCTCCAACCTTACAAGCAATCCTCACTAAAACTCAAAGGGCGTCATAAGCTCGCTCCAAAGTTCTATGGGCCATATAGGATTCTTCAGAAGATTGGGTCTATTGCTTATAAATTGGAACTTCTGCCTTCTTCTCACATTCATCCAGTATTTCATGTCTCTTGTTTGAAGAAAGTTCTTGGCACCAACATCCAAGGCCAAACTATTTTACCAGAACTGGATAATGAAGGATCCATCTTTTTGGAGC